>OX579646.1:13836941-14126566 GCA_951230895.1 Carpatolechia fugitivella | reverse complement strand
ACCTTCTCAGTGAACGATAGGCGGCGCTAGTAGTTATATAAAATGATATTTCAAATAAAACAAACTAAATGGCGCCGCGCCCGCGCAGTGACCCGCCCCGCGCCCCGCGGCGACACCCGTGCGCTTCCACAACGGACGCACCACCATACTTCGCAAGTAACTACACCTACCAAATAAAAGGCGGCGCTAGTAGACATATAAAATGATAATTTAAATAGGAAATTTAACTGGATAAATGGCGCCACATTCTAGATTCGGGATGTCATGCTCTAATTCTAAATTTTAAATCCAGCTATCATTTTCGTTTTTATGACCAATGAAAGAGAGGTGATGAACGAATAATATTCATTTGAACGAATGATGACCTAAAATAAGGGCATAGCTGTCAGTTTAAGAGATTTTTAAGTCGCATGGTTTAAGTGCACTCTAAAATTATGCTATCGACACGGCCATAAGGTTCAAATTCGATGTTTGGACAGCTCTAATATTAGGATGGCCATCTCCTGTCCCTTTTCAATCTTTAAAAGGTAAAAAGGACGGACTAACTTAAATTAAGGATTAGAGCGTGACACCCCCGGAAGGTCTGAACAAACTGTTTTTCTCGCGGAACTCGCGTCAGTTTGGGTAGAGCTTAAACGAATAATTGGCACCTCGAACATTAAAGAATAACTGTAAAATAAATAATAAAATAGGCTGATGTAAAAGCAGGTATGATAATGTTATGTTACGGTTAGACAATCTGTTTATAAATAATTACAAAAGTTTTTTTTTTAAATAACACGTTTTAGAAATAGCGCGAAATAATAGACGACAATAAAATGTTGAGCACGGTCCAAGTTTACTATGAACCCTGTCTCACTCCGGATCTGTTCACACACCCATGATTAAAAATGTAACATTTAACCATGCGGTCAAGTTAATCTGGATTTATCGAATTAATGCGTTTCATCATCCCCTTCATCGGCCCCGTAGCCTAGTCGGTAGTACGCCTGCCTTCGAAGCACAGGGTCGCGGGTTCGAATCCCGCCCAGGGCAAACATTCGTGTGATGAGCAACTTATGTTTGCCTTGTGTCTGGATGTTGTTTATCTATTTTTGTAATGTATATCAGCTGTCTGATACCCATAGTTCAAGCTCTGCTTAGCTTGGGATCAGATGACCGTGTGTGAAAATGTCCCCAAAATATTATTATTATCATTCCTATCCAGCGCTACATAAAAAACACACTACCATAAATGTATCCTCTCTAATTATTATGTACAGAATTCAATTTGTATAATACTGGCTGGCCCGGCAGACGTTGTCCTGCCATTTTCCCAACACCTACCCTTGACCATTTTGTATTGGAAAACTACATTGTCGTATTTTTTCTGTTACTTATTGTTCATGTTTCTCACCGTTTAAACCTTCCCCGATCTTCCACAAATATTTCAAGATCAAAATTAGCCAAGTCGGTCCAGCCTAGCTAGTGACAGTGATTATCAGTGACGACACAAAAATAATTAATATTTGAGAAAATACTGACGACCGATCTGTTTTAATGAACAACGTCTTGTTCTGTTTTTTTTTTTAATTATTTATTTATTATTATTTTATTTTTAATTATTTATTGACGTTGTCGTCGTCGGCAGTTCGTAGACTTTTTTGATATTTATGATTATACTATATTTATGGTCGGACAGAAATGGGTCAAACGAAAAATATAAAGGGCACCCAAAACGCTACCAACCAACGCTTAAACAGCTTGAAGTTCGGCTTAAACAGCGCAGTATTCTTGGTGTCAGAATTATAGAGCTGCGTCTGACATAGCGCAAGTAACAATTTATTGGCTTAACGTGCCTTTCGAAGCACCGAATCATCGTACTTTTCAGACAATCAGGCGATACAGCCGGCAATGTCCTAGTCAAACGTTTTACCACAGTGTCCCCACATCGGGACACGAACCCGGAACCTCTGTAATAAGAGTCGAGCGTCCTATCATTGAGTTTAGATTCAGCATGACGTTACATTACGTGTGCACTTAATTTCTATATTTATGGTGTGTATTAGTCTTCCAATTTTAAGACGTAAATGTTTGTCAAACCTCACAATCCATATTATGGATTGACTCAGTTTGTGCGCTTCGGGTGCCTTTAAAGGCGGACGCAAGCATTAAAAAATATAAACCATGTATGTATTAAACAAGCCGTATGGTATGATGTCCAGAAGTTCAATTACTAGAATAGTAATTTTATGAAAGACATGAAATTATAATATCTAACGTATGTTGGTTTTTCTTATCCTTAGAACTTTGTCAGCTTTAATTGATCAAAATTCGTGGCAACGATTAATCGTTAGATTCATTCCCTTTAGACTTGATGTCAAGTTGTTAAAATAAGTTTCGGTTTATTAACTAATTTAAAATTTAAATAAGGTGCCTACAAAATTACTATTATAGGTACCAAGCAATCCGAAATGATTCTTGCTAAGTTGCTCAACTTTTTTTATAACTGTTCAGTTAAAAGTAGCAGTACATAAATATTATTTCAATGTTTAAATTATACCTATATATTTACCAATGAACAACCAGACAGTCTTTTATTCTAGGTATTAGTTAACGTTTTTACAACACTATCAGTATTTTGTATATATTTACCGCCGTTGTAATTTTATTTTATTTTACTTTGTATAATATATAATTGAATCAATAATATTAATCGTTAATAAAGCTTCGGCCACACAGAGCGGGAGCGGCGCGGTCCGGGGCCGGGAAAGCGGGACGGTGCAACGCCGCGCCATACAAAGTCCCGCTTTCCCGGCCCCGGACCGCGCCGCTCCCGCTCTGTATGACCGAGGCTAGCTACACGGAACTTGTGTAAAAATAGTAAACAATTAAAAATAAAACTATCGTGATTGTGATAATTAAATCGTAACAAAAAAAATTGGCTAACTAAAATTTTGGATCTGAAATACAGATACAAACATTTTTCAAGTACCTTATGCGACACGCGTTCCGTGTAGTTAATCTTTCCTGTTTTTTTAAGAAGTTTCTACTACTACTTATATAAATAGAATCACCACATTGTAAACACCATAGTTAATTAAATGATGTGATCATTTACTGTAGTATAAGTGAAAGTGACAAAATAACCTGTAAAAATAATAATATTAATCTTTCTAAGCAAATTTGTAGTATATTATCATGAATATTGGTTTATTTTTAGGGGCCGTTTAATGTTCAGCCTTATCACACTTGCCTTTCTCAAATTTAAAAAAATGTACAACAGACCTTTAAAACAAAACATAGTGTTTGCCCAGGCCCACCTTCTTTTAGCAAAGAATCGGGGGCCAAGTTAATAAATTAATTGAAATTAGCAATTGATTCTTACATTTCGGTGTTTTGGTTAAAGGCTGGTGTAATGCGTTGAAAATCTTATCATGGGGTTTAGTTTCTGTATTTTATTTCTGTTCTAAGTGTATCTTTCCGGACGTGTCATGTGTCATCGCAACCGAGTTTTGCAACTAGTTGCGATGGAAGAATTTCTGTTATTTATTCACTTGTTTTAAGCTCTTGTTCCACATGTTTGAGAAGAATGGAACCTTTTCTACTTTTCTAGCCCATTTTAAGTAATTTCAATATTATAATGACCATATAATGACAATGTTTCATTTCCTAGGTGCAATCAGTGCAAATCCTTTATTTATAATTAAACTTTATGTTAGTAAATTGTGATTGATTGTTGATAATGAGGATATATTATCGTGTTTTGAGAATAGTAATATATAAATTTTCATATATTTAGTTTTTATTTAAAAAATAGTAAACCTAGTTCTGCCTTGAGTTTCAATAGTTTTGTATACATACATCATTCCTATGTATCTACGTTTCCGCATTCACGAGCGAATTACTATTAACATTAAAATATTTGGTTTCATAGAAAAAAAAATTAAATAAAAAAACGTTTAATTTAAATTTTCCGTCATCCTATCCTTCGATCAACATTGTTGTAATTGTTGATCGAAGCTTCCCTTCGTTCGCTCATACTCGCAAAACTGTGATGCCTAAGTTGCCCTTTCAGAAGGGTCCCATCAGAATGGAACGTCCAATGAACCTACGGAAAGTGATGTAAAACCTCTCGGACTCGGGTGGGTTAATCCTTGTTCAGACAGGCATCGAAACCCTGCAATTAATAAAAACTTGCAACTAAAAGTTTTGGGAAAATGAAAAAAAAAATGGGTAACGTACAAACAGCAACACCCTTAACTATACATGTGTCGAACCGGAAACACAGACAGAGACTTGCATTCGACGTTGACTGTCACGACTAATAATGGATGAGCCACTAGCGAACTTTTTAATTTATCCGAGTAATATTCCGCTATCGGCTATTTTCGACTGTTTTCGGTGATCATCGATTTATATCCTCTTCGACTTCAAAACCGGCATTAAATTCCTACCTACCTAACCACAGAATTAATATAGACCAAACCCAACCAATGAAGTCTATTAATTAAATACAGCTGCACTATTTATGCAAACTATCTTATAAACTTTCACAACAACAACAGCTTCGGTGACCAAGTGGTCGAGATTTCGACGCCCATTACTGAGGTTCCAGGCTCGATTCCCGGTGGGGACACTGTCAAGCAAAAATATCTTTGTGAGACTTTCCCCAATTTGGTTAGGACATTGCAGGCTGAATCACCTGATTGTCCGAAAAAGAAATACGATTCCGTGCTTCGGAAGGCACGTTAAGTCGTTGACCCCGGTTACTATCTAGTCGTTACACGAGCCAAGTTAGTGGCGTTTGGAGGCTCTATAACACTGACACCAGGGTTTGTGAGGTCGGTTGTCGACCTTACAACCCACACGATGATGATGATGATGATTTAAATATCAAAAGAAAACCAGGTTATAAGAGCTAAAACTATTTATTAAAATGTTAATAAAACCCTAATAATATGGAATATGCCCTCCTCCATTTTCCAGAACATAATTCATCCTGACCCTCATGTCATCCACCATATTCCATTTCATATTTCGCTTCCCCGTAAGGAATACCACTTCTTTCAAATTATTTCTGGTACGCACATCTGTGGGATCCCAGTTAAGAATCATTTGGCCCCAAATATTCTCAATCAGGTTTATTCATTGGCCATCGTACGAGTGTAATGTCAAACTGAGTTGCGAGCCATAATTGCACCACGTGTGACCTATGAATTCAACTAATGTCCTGGGCAAGATAAATATTGCCTTGAGGATACACAGTTCGAACAGTTGGTATAAGAGTGTTCCTAAGTAGTTCCATATACTGGTATCCGTTCATTCGACCGCACACTTTATCCAGTCATAATTGTAAAAGAATTTTTAATGAATATAGTAATTTAATAAAACTAATTAATTTTATTCCGTTTTTGACAATAAGAACTATCTATCAAAATATTATGTCTCTGTCGTGGCCATATTGTAGAATTGATCACATCATGAAATTTTCGATCATTTCATGAAATGGTCACATTTCATGAAATTTTCACTGTCCATTGGCCACATCATGATGTGCCTTGGCCAGATCAATGATAAGAAATCGTTTGACGATATGTTCAACTAAAACGCAGCTACTTCATGAAATGGTCAAGATTATTTGATCATATCGTAAAATTATTACATTTATTGCCGATAGAGGCGCTGGAAGCACTTTGTTTATGTACCAACATGGCGGCCGCGTTATTTCTCGCAGTGAAAAAGTGAATTATTCGAATGAGGAAGAAAAAAAGAGTTATGATGAAAAAGTACTCTGAAAATGTCTGTCGGACTTATAAGTACCAAACATAATTTAGATTATTTTTAAATATTTCATGGACGCCCTATTTTCCCGATATGGCCAATCGTGGACGACAAAATCGTGAAATGCACACGATTTAATGATCTGGTCAAATTCAGTTGGCCACATCATGAAATGCGACCATTTCATGAAATGATCGAAAATTTCATGATGTGGTCAATTCTACGATATGGCCACGACATTACATCTCTTTCGAGCAGTGCAAATTTCACTCAGTTTCGTCTTTAATGGTCACTTATGGATGTTGCTGTTTGTACTTTCAATGTCAGTTTAAAGTTTTTGATACATTATTTTATATTTACGTTAGGCCTCGTGCCCACATTCACCGTTTACGCCGGACCGTCCGCTCTGTAATGTATGAAGGCGGGCGCTGGCGTTATAGCGCCGCCGCCGCGCCGCCGGTCCGGGTTGAACCGTGGACGGCTCGCGCCGGACTTGCGTCCGGCGCACAGTCTAGTATGGCAGTCTATGGGGCACGGCATAGCCGGCGACGGTGTAGACCGTGAATGTGGGCACGAGCCCTTATAAACGCCTGGGTACACTACGATTAAAGTACAAATAAAACGACTAAAGAGATTAAATGACATTATTTTAATTGAGATCACAAGCCACTTATAATTTAATGAATATCACATCAAACAAAACAACCTTAAAAAGGATCGATCACAGGCGTAATTAAACAAAGATTTTGTTGGTGAGAAATTGAACTTAATAAAATAACTTAAGAGCGATATTAACTAATGTAAAATTAGGTCCGGAAATCCAGTTGCGGATATTAAATTTTTCTTATGCGGGATCCAACTTAACGATGATATAAATAGGAGACACCATTATGACAGGTAACTATATAGGGAACATAACTTGTTATCACAATAAAATAGTCTCGTTACTTGAACTTATGTATGACGGTATATAACCCAAGTAGGAATATTACAAAGCTTGATGAAACCGGCTACAAATGTATTGAGTGCAGCGCGTTTCTTTTGCCGCAGCGTGATGTACTGTGATTGTTAAACTACTATAGAACACTAAATATTAATTAAAGTAACGAGTCTATTGGTATTTATCTTATCTGTGTGAAGTGAATCCGATATTGTCCGCTTAGAGCGCTTATTCTAAGGTTAATTAGTATTTCTAGTCGAAATCTTCGTCGGAGTCGGTCTTAAGGACGCTGTCTGAGTTCGAGCCTGCTTCGCTGTCTACGGCCGCCTCGCTGAAATCATAAAACGAGATTTACACAACTACAACTCGTATTTACTACAAATGAGAACATTTTGCACGTATCTTCCTAGATCTGATATTTGTCAAGAACATTCTGGTCTACTGTATCCGCGATAAAGGGCGTCACAGCCGGTTAAGGTATCTTACGAGGCAGCCAGCTCTCTCGTACTATAAGATCGTAATAAGTGACGAGCTAAAACAAATATAGAAGGGCCCATCCATATAAAATCTGAAGGTAAAAATTCTAAAGAAAGAAATCTTATATTGACACAAGTATCAAAATATCCTCATTCGCAATTTTCCAACAGTACGAAATAACAACATGCAGTAACATTATCTCAAATATCATTAACTGCAGGATGACAAATAAACAAGGCATTATTTCTAGTTCCTACCCATCCCAGCTATCGAGTAATCAGCGACAAGTGGGGGCGTGATTCTGTCGTCTTTGCATTTACGTGGACTGCATAATATAATGCAACACGTTACGTGGGCTGACAAGCGTGATATTGCGTATTGTAGTTAGTAATGTTAAAGTATGTTACAAAAAAGTTAGTACCACGCCATTTCACTGGAATATTGCTCCACATCGAATCTACGAAGAAAAAAATTCCTTGTAAAATAAAAAAAAGTAATCAAAATAGTAGATACAAATTATATCTATCAATATCTATACGACAGATGTGGTTTATAAAAAAAAACCGTCTCAAAATAAACGAATTCCAAAGTGTTATTTAAAAAAAAATAAGTGAGTCGTCGCGACGTCCATTTCAATCAAGCGTGTTGCGTAATAAAGCTAAACGTACATAAGGCAAAAAAAATGTGTTGTGTACTATCTAACAGTTGTAGTTGTAGGTTGTATGTCACGAGAATTTCATCTAAAATTTGGATTGGATTCAGAACTCGTAGGAGTCGAAGCCTTATAAACTTCCGAATCGTCCTTTGTTACAAAAAAATAAAAAGTCTTTTCTTCTCTTCTCTAAGTTCAAAATCTGGGGAGTTCTGTATCTAAGGGTGCGATTATGTGTAGGAACTTTACAAAAGAGTGAACTGCAATTACTACTTTTCATAAAAGCATGCTTTTAAGTTGCCTGTCTAACCTGAACCGTGAACCTGAATCACATTTTACGCCAATTTTTAGTTATGTGACGCCACCTGAATTAGAGTAGTGATAAATAAATTAATGGTAATTTTTTTTTATACTTAAATACTAAATCACAAAAAAAATCCTTACTCGAATTCTATATCACAATGTATAGATAAATACTTTCAAAGATATGTGAAAGTCCTTAAGTCACATCTCTATGGTGGTATGATGGTTCAGTCCCTCCCTCTACCCCCAGGGGTATGGTGGGCCCGGAGCGGATTTTTTCTTTTATTTTTAGGCTAGTAACAGATCTTGAAACTACACGGGTGCGCTTTCAACTTGCATTTTAATTTGCGCAGAGGCATGCATCCTGTGCATTGTCAAAATAATCACAAAGTAAACAAATTACATTATCTAGGTATATTGTAAAATATTGCGTTGAATGAAGCGTCTAGTTAACTAGCGCACGCGTCTAACGCAAATTGAAGTCGCAAGTCGAAAGCTCACGTGTGTCGAAAGAACACGCTAAACCGAGTCAAACAAAAGCTAAAGTAGATTTTAGTATTGGTGGTAGCACTCAAAAGACGTTAGTATCAACAACATTCCTGTGACAATCCAGTAATACACATTATTAGAAAGATATTTTTAGTTGTTCAATAAGTTCATACAGGGTTACTTCGGAGACAGTGCGCAAATCTTACGTACAGAAAGGTTTTAAAAAATTAAAAGACACGTGTTTTTTCGTTTTAACATGTTTTGAACAAAAATATAAAAAAAACATCGTATGAAAATACCACACCAAAACCAGTATCATGGTCACTCTACGTAGTTACGACAGCGAGAGGGCTTACGCCCCGTGCTTACGCCCGCGCGCTGCGCCCTCGCCCCCTTGCACTCCCGTGCCACAGCCCGTGCGTAGAGTGGCCATGATATTTGTTTATTGCGGGAGATAAACTAATAGTTTGCAAAAAAAAAAACATATGATTCTTTTTCGTGAAATGTGTTCTATTAACGATACTGATAGCATGGAAAAAATATGCGCACTGTCTCCGAGGTAACCCTGTCTATCACACAACATCAAACTTGCCTGGTATCGTTGAGGCTGTTCAGTTTTATTTCTACGATATTTCTGTTGAGGGACACCCATGTTATAATAATGTTAATCATTTTTATCATTAATATTTTGTCTTATAAAGTTGATCAGTTAAAACTAATTTAGGGATGACCTTTTCTTAGGGTTCCGTAGTCAAAATGGAACCCTTATGTTTCGCCTGTCCGTCTGTCTGTCCGTCCGCGGCTTAGCTCAGAGACTCTTAGTACTAGAAGGCTGTAATTTGGCATGGATATACATATTATGCCGAGGTTAGGTTTTTAAAAATTATAGGGGATTTTTGAAAATGATCCGCTAAAACCATTTTTCGATGCTAGTGTTAGAAATATTTCGTTTTAAAGTGCTTATACCAGCGAAACCGTTGTATTTGGAAATGTGAAAAAATTCGCGGTAGTAGTGTAAGTAAATACTTAAACTACTACTACTTATGATGAATTTAAGAGGAAAAGTATCAACATCAGGCTTTACAGGTTATGGAATAATAGACCAACTTATAAAATGTACTTACTTGTACAAGTAAGAAATTTTGTACTACAAATATCATAGAAAAATATTTTTATGAATGTTAACTGTCTTAAACAGGTAGGTTATTGGAACCCTACACTTTGCGTGGCCCGACTCGTGCTTGGCCGGTTATTTAGTTAAAAGATAATTTTAAAATAAAAATATTTTTAACCGGCTTCCATAAAGGAGGAGGTTCTCAATTCGTCTGTATTTTTTTTTTAAATTCCTATTGTACCGTCAAACAGGAATGCATCGGCACAAGTAGGCTAGCTACTTAAGATGTAAAGAAAGTTACATCGCTATATCTAGCGGTCGTTATCTGAGCTTCTTTAGTTCTCTAACGTCTTGAAATCCTAGTAAGGATGTCACTTACCCATTCAAGTCTTTAGTTATTTGTAAGTCGATGTTGTTCCCGGTGTCGTTCAAGCCGTTGAGGGCTTCACAGAAGTCACTGCCCACGTTCTGTAGATGCTGGGTGTTGAGGTGGTAGCCCTGGAGAAAAATACTCGTACTAAGGTATTTTACCAAATCACAAGACTACTGAAACATAGGCTTTCTAAAAAAAACGCGTCTTCATTTTATATAAATCTACAGAATGTGGTAACGTATCTGAAATTATTTTATTTACCTACGTTATTTTATGTTATTAAAAAGTATTCCGAAGCTCACGAACAAAGACTTCACCATCACGTGAATGTTGAGGCTATCCAGCTCCTTAACAACACGGACTTAGTGAGAAGACTTAAAAGGACAAAACCCTTTGAGTTCGTTTAGTGAACGTTAGTGTAAGGTAGTGCAATCAGTGCTTACTCATAAAGAACACACGAACAAAGTGTCTTCCCCTTAATAGAGACAATAAGAAAAGTGTTAATGGACACGTTCTTAGCTAAAACCTACTTAGCAATTTAAGTTACAGTAAAATTACTCATTAGTCTTTAGGCTAGATAGTAATGTTATTTTAGGGTGCCTCATTAGGGACAATAAAATTGAAGAAAAAAAAAACCTACGTTATTTCTGTTCCTATGGTTTTCAGATTGATAAACAGCGCGTCATGTATTACGATACTGTTTTCAATGTCCATCGCTGCAATTCTATGTACAAAATTTAGCAATGAGGAACTAAGCAGCGCTGGATTAAAAAATACTGTTCCATTAGACACGAGCAGTAAGTTTATGGTTACAGAATGGCCAATCAGATTGCAGATTTGTTGCGGTCCTTATCTGGCGATCGGACGGGAATGGCTCGTCTTGTGCATGTGCACCGTTGCAGAATTAGCCTACATGTGACTGTCACAGGGAGATAAAAAAACATGAATTTGAAGAAATAAGGATTCTTATTCAGAATACTGCGTGAAAGAAGTAGTTTTACGTATATATTGGGGGGGGGGGGGGACGTCTGCGAGAAGCGTAGATGGTTGATCTGCTCTATAAATAAGAACTATTTCACCCTTATCGTTCTACGTCAAGTGAGATAATAAATAGGTCTTTCGTAGACATGCTATTAGATATTATAGCTACGGCGTAGCAGAAAAACCAAACACTGCTACGAGTGTAATCGATAATAATAGCTTTAGGGTGTCTTTACGCAGGGTGTTTAAAATCAAGGTGTTATACAAGTCATAACGTGACGTTCTAATTCCTAAAGGGGTAAGCAGAGCTTTAGTTGGCTCACAGGGAGCAAGAATTAAAACCACGTTTGGATCAATTGTTAGGATAAAAATCTAAAGATAAAGGATAAAGATAAAAGTGTCTTTACTCGAAGTAAGATTTAACAAAATCATTTTTTCGATGTCAAAGCAAGATGGCCCGTCCGTTCACTACAAGTGTACGTCTTCTGTGGAGAAGAACGGCTCTTACACAAGTAGGTATACTCTTATAATACGCATTTAATCAAGGTATGACGATAATAATTTCGGAGTCAGCTGGTTAATGTAGATTATACAAAACGACATCAAGCTTTTTGCAAAGTCCCTGCGGAGTTTTGTGCGTTCTTTGTTCTTCATTGAAAAAAGCATAATTTAGTTTGTGGTCTTGACGTTATAAGTGTCCTATTTCTTTTCAGTTACCTACATTTGGACTAAAATGATATCGTCTAAATTCTCGATACATTATTGAATTCCCGATTTGCTGGTCCGACCGTGACATAGGGTAATCGTTATCATTAATCTCTAAAGTCGTCATTACTAATTGGAAAATAAGTGAAACGGGATGTTAGTCGTCATTAAGCTATGTTGCTATAACTACCCCATAATTTTCTCATGCAAGCATATTTGTTTAGTAACAGAAAACTATAACTCATGTCCGTATCGTACTTCTTTTTTTTTTTTTTTTTTAATCTGCTGCTTTAACGCAACTGCCACAATGGAATCATCTTTCTTGTCTGTTCTGACAGTTTTTTTATTGTATATCCTTTTAAAGACGTTACCTAACGTTGCCAGCTTGTTATAAAAAATCCTTGTTTGTTTCTAGCATGATAAACTCTTAGATTAGTTGCTAGAACGTACTCATATTTGACAAGAAATAAAATGTAATCAAAAAGAAATGTGACGTGAGCTATGCTGTAATTTCAACGAATATGTAGACCTTCCTAATATAAATAAATAAATGTATTTGGCGAGTGTAGTTTGGTCAGCTGCAGATAAATTGCCGGCAAACCTTAGCGTGCCGGGTATCTCTGTATGTCAGCTTACCTTGAATGGCCCTCTATCGAAGCCACAGAACGAAGCTTCCATGGTGTAAGAACGCGTCACACCGAGATGTCGCCACACGGTGACGCGCGCGGTGCTCTCTCGCTCGCGTTCCACCTTGAACGAGCACGAGCCCAGCGCGAATGCCGGTGATATCCGGTGCATCAGAGCAGGTAGCATCTGCGAACACCGAACAAAACTTTAAAATCAAATTTATAATAAGTACCAACCAACTTCTCTAAAGTTGCCAGCATTCTGCAGCAAATTACGAGGACGGCTTTCCCGTTTGCTGCGCTACCACATTTCAAGACATAAAATGAAGAAATCAAGTTCATAAAGAATGCTTTCCGTTACATGCAACGTATGCGGCCCATATCCTTTGCATATACGACTTTCAACGAAACTGTCATCTAATGTGTGGATTTACAGTTACATAGTGGCAAAATACAGTGAGCAAGCTTATGCATAAACATTATTATGTAAACTGTAAACTAAACCAGTCTTAGTGTGACCGGTAAGTTCATGTTATAAACTCACGAGGTATTTGACGGGCTCGTCCTGTACCAGCCGGTCGTTGCTGCTCCAACTCTCTGCGCTCGCGCACCCGTAGAAGAAAACATTCTTCTTCCGCGAGTGACCATGGTAGTCGCAATAGACTAGCGGAGGCTTTTTCCAAATACGAACCAAATACTCTATCAAACCCTGGAACATATAAACTGAACATTACGATACGACCATTACACATCCATCAACGTGATTACGATTAATATTATACGATAAAGTCTATATCACCTTAGTATGATAAATAGAAGGATGCAGAACGGGACTCGGCTTGCACCAACGTCGATTTAAATCTTCATTAGTCAGACCGCATCGATGGCTGCAACAAGAAACGACATTTAACGCTTAGCATTAAAGACGGATTGAGAGTCCATGATCTACACATTCTCGACAACCAGGAAATTTCCCATTCGACGGCTTATCGCCGCTAATCTCCCTGGACGTGTCCATTTCTGTGACACGTTCGCGGGTCGTGAAGTTAATGACGCCGATGCCTCGCTTTAAACTTAACTTCCATACCGTGATCTGCACATCTCTGTTCCGCATATGAAAAGACTCGAGTCCAGAATGATAGTTTCATTCATTACATGCGCCACGACCGCATCGAAGCTATCCAATACGAAATAATAATTGATTCATGCAGTACTTTTATGGTGTAGCGCTCGCTTAAGAAATTTTACGGCGACAATTAATATGACAAGCTATTAAATTAAATGAATGACTGGCCACGTAGGAATTCACACTAACCGCTGCGCGCGTGAGGCAGTATTATTGCATTAAACTGCACGCACAAAATTGGCACTCGTATATATTATTTGTGAATCAGAAATGTCTTGCGTTTCCACGCTAGCTACGTATTCAAGGCGCATCACGAAGCCATCAACAACTTTACTTCTTTTCAACAAAACCTACCTAGAAGCGCACGCACTATTACTTAATACGGTACAAGTGAATAACTTCCGTACAGTTTAAAATTATATCCACAATAGTACTGCACTACCCACAGGCTCCATTAAGAAAGAACAACGTCTCCAATTGTGTCATTATTTACAGCTAGATAGCTTCAGTGCGTCTGCAATCTACGACAATTCACCATAGGTCTCCCGTTATTAAAGGGCAATTCTTATCGTGTACGTGCTCCTGCTGCAATCGCATTCAGCAAGATACGTAACGGACAAAGACTCTCATTGAGAATAACTGTACGCTCCTTTAAAATGCATTACGAACTTATTAATCGAAGTGTTCGAGAAAAGTGTCATGTCGTAAAATCGAGAATTTGAATACCCTAGAGGGTTCCCAAGAAGTCTTCGTCGAAAATTCGCACCTCGGCGATTTTGAATAACTGAATGTGTGGCAGCCGCAGAGAGAATAAACAAATTATACTCAAGATAAGAACACGTTTCGCATGTTTCGCTTTTTAATGCGGTAGGTTATTTTACTGGAATTTTAGAAATGTTATGATTTAATGCAAGTTCTTACAATTCTGCGTAGTAGCAGGGCGCGTGCGTTTTTTCCGATAGAGTGGTCGAGCGTTTGTCCAATTAGGAGTGTAAAGCGGAGAGGCATCATTAGCGGGTGTGGAGCGGGCAGCGGGCGCGAGGTCCTCGGCTCCCGGTGGTATCTACGGCCCTGGCGCGGCCTTCGTCCGCACTCCGCACCCGCCATCCGCCAACCGGTTACGCATCTTTTACTCTAATCAGGGAAAAAAATAAACGTTGGCTGCGTGCGCGAACGAAAGCGAACAACCGAGAAGCTGCACCCTGTCCGCCGTGTTTTATGGTGGATTGTTGCGGTACCAGAGCGTCCGCCAGGGCTGCCACACCCCTACTTTTTACTCTGCAGCTTAAATACTGCCAGGTATCTTGGCTCTTTCTAATCATGATAATTTACGAGCACTACAGTCTTGCGGTTAATTACTTCGCGATATGTGGTGATGTGATGACTTAATAATGTTAATCTGAGACCGCGGCGGGATGTGGCGTGCGGTCTTTTATAATCGGTGAGAGGTATTTTGTTTGAAGGTCCTTTAAAACCCTGGAAATAAGTAGTAGATAAGTGTTTATATTCTAAATAATAATGAAAATAAAACGATGCAACGTAGCTAAAATTGTTGATTATAACTGGATCCAACTACAAAGCTATCCTTTAGTAGCCCTTTGAGTGAAGCGGTGACGACCGAGGCTGGTTCAAGGGTCCGCGGCACGGCGTCTATTTATAACCAGCGTCCGATGCTATCAGACCCCGCCGGCCCGCCCTCAATGCACCCCTCGCATAACGTACCAATAAATAGACCAAACAAAATCTCACATTTTATATTTATACCACCTATTTATATCATATGTTCATTGTTCCATCTCTACTGGAAATTAATAGCCGACAGGCATTCCAGGCTTCAATTTAAAATGGAATATTTATCAAAACTGACATCGATAAATAGGAATGTCGATGGTAATTTTATTGGTAGATATAGATGCCGTGAATGGTTAGATGAGAGCACACGTCACGCTCATCTCGTATGCTGCACGCAAAGGCTGCTTCCTGCCAGCCACGGCGAGAGCTATTCGAGAGCACGTCCTCTACCAAAGGTTCTCGTCGACACTAACTAGACAAAACGGCAATAATCGCCAGGGGTAGTGCATCGATAGATTTATCCGTGAGTACGGTGCCGCAGTAGGGGAGTATCGGATATAGCGGCTGTCGCCAGGATTCGCCAACCGGCGGCGTCGGTAACTCTGTATTCGAGTTGGGGCACCGGACACAGCAAGAGTTATTTACGATAGTCGAGACACAATCGCCCGGCGCGCTTATCCGGTGCCACCGCGACAATAACATGACGTGGCCGTCTTTATTAAATACCCTCCAGAAATTATCACACATCACACGTGCCTAGGCTGCTGCTTGTATTTATAGGGTTGCTGAATCATGTGTTTGACATCACGTGAAATAATAATTTATCGAAGTGTTTTGTTGTACTGCACCTCGCCTTTGGTCAATCCATTCATTGTTATTAAGTTTATGTTTCGATAATTTTATCTGGATGGAATGGTTTAAAAGCTGTCTTAATATTGATTGCTGAACCAAGTGTTATAAGGAATATTTGATTAACATTTAGAAATGATCTCGTAGCTAGGGGCCCAATTGATATATTTCATTATGAATTAAAAAGTTGTATTCACAAATATAGATTATTATTGTTACAGATTTAGTGTGTTAGCGAAACATCTTCCTCTTTTTTTCTTTTTTGGTTTATAATTGATAAAATTAGAATTTTGATGTACCTACCTACCTATATATTTTTTCATGTACTAGAATTGTTAGTTTAGTTTTCGTTTAGCTTTAATTGTAGTGCTGTATACACCTGTAAAGATTTATTACCTAGAATGATACCGTACCATATTTGTGTAAAGTTTAGTAATAAGTCGATGGTGTATCTTTTTCAATAAATAAATAAAAAATAAATAAAGAATTTATTTTCGAACGCACATCAAAATATCAGTTATAAACTTTATTAATTTAATATCTTTTTACAAACTTTTTCTTGATTTAATTTCAATCTAAGAACAATCTTAAACTTTAGGTCGAAGTTTTTCTTAGACTAATTTACCATCTAAAAACATTAATTTAACATTTTTATAATATAAATTTATTTCACTTGATAACGTGGAAATTGTAGATTCTAATTTTCATTTGATGTCCATACTCGTATTTAAAGCTAATTAAGTTAAACAAGCGTTTAAAGAAAATAATTTCAGTAATAATAACAAATTATAGGCGGAGGTTGTTGCAGAAAATAAATATTGTTTTTATTACAAAACTCTTAATGCTAATGTATAATAATGATATTATATAACTACATGGAATAAGCACAAAATGACACGGTAGGGTCTACAATGTATAGGTAAATACCAACAAACGATTAGGAGTACAAGCGTTCTACGGTTAGGGTTGCCATATTTAAGACAAGAAGTAAAAAGATTCAGTATAGATAGGTACTATAGACTAAAATGTGAGCGTTTTACTGTTAAGTTGCCCTATTAATTAAGGCACATAAGGTTAGGAAAGCTGTTTTAAGTTTTTTTGCTGTTACATCCATTTGAGACCACACCAAGAGTTTACCATGAATTTTAGCAAAAGGCTTCTGCTTATAGTCAGTACGTGTCATAATAGTACATTACTGCCGCGGCCGCAAAATTAGTTATTGCTGGACGAGGGCACATTTAAAGTCCGAGGTGCAGGCGAGGACTTTTATTGTGTACGAGTCCAGCAAGAGTTATTGCGGCCGAGGCTTGTATAGTGCTTTTCTCTGAAATATGCGAGGAAATTACAAAATACTAAAAATATTGTGGTACCTTGAATTTAGATGTCTACTTGTATCGCACTAAACTTAAAAAGTGATAAAGTTTGATTTCTTGAACTCTGCATTGTTATAAGTAATATTTCCCCAATTCAATGATTAGTTAACTAATTAGTTAAAAAATTAAAATAAATACATAGTACGATAAAAATAAAAGCGGCGAAAATTACAAACAAACCGCCATATTGTGCACTTTTCTTTTTTTTTTGTTTTGTGCCAGCGTCATACAGAGCATACAGCCAACTCAAATTACTACGAGTCGTGTACGATTCATATAAAATTTGAATTTAGAACATTAAAACTTATGAAGAGTATGCTATAAAAGACTCAAAAATATTGAAATTTCTGAACGAAAGTTACTTTGCCGGCCTAGGCCGTTTGAGGGCACATTGCCGGCTGCTGTTTTGTATGGGGCAATGTTTCGTCCAAAAATGAGTCACTTCGCGTACTGTTTTTTTATAGTAATGATCACATTTTCGAGTGTGTCGGAGAAAAGAAACTTAATATCTGAGACTTTTGTAAAATAAGAAGACCTTGCAAGTGCGCCCTGCCAGGTGTATGTTATTATGAAAATATTATAATTTTGTATGTAAACGCCATCCAGTAGGTAATAGCTTCCCGCTCCTAAGTGCCTCATTAGATACCAGCACCATGTTGTTCATCTCTTGCGGTTTTGTTGAGAGCAATTTTTTGTTTTGTATTGTTACAACATGAAATTAATATAAGATGTAAAATTATAGCCTCGAGACAGTTAAATCAAAGCCTATTTTTTATATAATATTTTGGCTTTTACTTTATAAGGTATGAAACGATACAGACGCATTAAATAAAAAAAGAAACAAACGTAATTTTGTTTCATCTTTTGTTCGGTGAAGCGAAACCGTAAACAGAATACCGTTTCGATTTGAAAAGGTAAACATTTGATCGATTCGGGCACAACAAATCGATTGACGTTGAAAAAGAGTGCAGTCCGCTCTCCAGTGAACGTGCGCGCGACAAAGATGAGTTGAGGATAAGGCAACGACCAATGGATTCATTCTACTAATATAGGTACATGAAAAAAATATTCGGAGAAAATTCAACTTCAGATTAGAAAATTGATACAGATTTTAACATAAAACATGAACTAAGTGTTAGTTTCAGTACTTTCAGTCAGCATAGTATTTCAAGTCACCATGATAATTTTTGCTCTTTCGAATAGTCCAAGTGGTGGTGGCTCAGAAACAAAGCCCATAGAAAAATAATTATCTCCTTTAAGTAACAATACCCGACGTACAATTACTTTTAAAAAGTAGACTATAGAAACCATTTTATCATTATTTACATTAAATGCTGTCGGGTTCGGGAGCTCGATATCTTAGACAGATATACAAACACCCCTCTGATGGTCAGGGGAAAACGTAAAAAGAGGTGATATGATGACATCGAGATATGTTGCGGCACAAGAAATATTTGAAATTTAAAAATTAACCTCCATTACCATAAATTTTGGTGTACGAATTATTGAGCCACCAAAGCAGGCCCCTGACATAGCTCCTGTAACGGTTACTCAGTAAATAATAACTGGAAGTCACGGTTTAACGTACCTTCTGAAGCAAGTGAACATCTTACTTTTGGTACTATCATGTAAATCAGCCTGCAATGGCCTCGAATCGGGAAGTCATGCTCTAATTCTAATTTTAAAATCTAGCTATCCTTTTCGTTTTTATGACCAATAAAAGAGAAGTGATGAATTCAGACGAACGAATGATATTATTTTGAATGAACGATAACTAAAAATTTAAGTCGAATTTTACGTGCTCTCTAAAGTTGTGCAATCGACGCGTCCATAAGGTTCAAATTCGATGTTTGACAGGTCCATGGCCATCTCCTGTCCCTTTTTAATCTTTAAAAGGTGAAAAGGACTCAATCAATCAATCAATCAGCTTATTGCAGTCCGCTGCTGGACGTAGGCCTCCCCAAGGGTACGCTAAAGCGCACGATCACCCGCTTTCCTCATCCAGCCACCACCAGGTCCTTCCTCAGGTCATCAGTCCACCTGGCAGGGGGGCGTCCCACACTACGTTTCCCGAGACGCGATCTCCATTCGAGAACCCGTCTGTTCAACGCTCATCAATTCTGCGACAGACGTGGCCATTTCTGGACGATATCAACCACCTTGGTCCTAGCTCTGCCGGATGATTTCATTTCGGATTTTATCCCGTAGCGAAATACCAAGCATAGATCTTTCCATAGCTCGCTGAGTGACATGCAGCCGGTGGGCCAGCTTCATCGTCATAGTCCACGTCTCGGCTACTAGTGAACTTAAATTAAGGATTAGAGCGTGACTGTGTGAGTCGCTACCAATGTCCTAAACCATACTCGGGACGGTCTTCCAAAGTACTGTCCCCACCGAGATTTGAAACCAGAACCTCCCCTCCCTTCTCCTCTCGGACGCCGCGCTGAGCGGTTGTGTGCAAGCGTCTCCGTGCTAATTTTATTAAACAATATCCTAGTTCCACGCGTGAGTGAGTGAAGTGAAGCTAATCAGACAGATAGCTTTCTGTTTGCGTACCCATCACACCGTTGTGTAGGAGAGATTCGTGCGCCTTGCCGTTGCTACTGCGCTTCACCTACGCCTAAGTGAGAGTGAGCGAGACGACGCGACGTTACTCACTACCTGCGCTCCTGTGCCACCTACACTGTAGACAATAGAGTACGTTGGTTATTACTTGCCGACGGCAGTAGATTCATTTAGGCCTATCGCCTAAAATAAGGAGTAATAGTGTTCTGTGCTAAAATGTCTCATCAAAGGTCCCCTACCAACAAGTTACCAGCGCATGAACAATTGGTAAAACCAAGGGAATTTTACGCATCTGATCCTCAACTCAACAAATCACTTGAAGTGTCTTCTACACCAAACTATGTTTCGCAACGAAGCAAGCGGCCCAGAGATGAAGAACTCTCATTCGAACATTTTAATATTTTCAAAGAAGAAATGAGATTGCTTATTACAGAGCTTGTCGGTGATCAAAAGAAGGAATTAATAGAGATTACAAAAAATATACAGGAAATAAAAGAATTTAACTCGAGCATTGATTCTTCCTTTGCTCTTTTATCTGCTCAAAATGAGGAGTTCCAGAAGAAGATTTCTCACTTGGAAATCCAGTCAAAAAAGGATCGGGAATACATCAACATTCTGGAAGACAAAGTGGAAGACTTACAGCGTTCTTCACGTAAAACTAGTATCGAAATAAAAAATGTACCGAGAAAGGCTCACGAGTCCAGAGATGATCTTATAAACTACGTATTGAGCCTCTCAAAGTCCATCTTCCTCAATATAAATAAACATGACATTTGTGACATTTTTCGAACAAGAGCTAAATCGGAAGCGATAAAAAAACCTACAATTATAGTCGAACTCTGCTCTGCAATCCTCAGAATGGATTTCCTGAAAAAAGTTAAAGAATTCAACATTAAAAACAAGTCCCGTCTTCAGGCTAAACATCTTGGCTTTACTTCCGACGAAGACACGCCTGTTTATGTATCGGAACAGCTGACTACAAAGGGAGCCCGTCTCTTCTTCTTGTCACGTGATCTTGTGAAGACTGGCAAGTTCAAATACTGTTGGACTGCATTTGGGAAGATCCTTGTAAGGAAAGACGAGGCGTCGAAAATTATTTCTATACAAAATGAAGCTCAAGTGCACCACCTCATGCAGGAAACATGACTTTATAAGTGTTATTTACCCTTAGAATACTTTAACTCTTTATACGTAAATAACTCAGTACCAAGTTTTATATCAAACTCAAAAGGGATTTGTACCAAACACTACATAATAGATTATTCTTATTTAAATTATTACTCGTCCTCAACTACATTCCTACTCCAAATGCATACTTTTCTATATACCATAATACTTACAGATAAAACATACCATACACATCATATTACATACATTCAATTACACATACTACACAATTATACAACACTTATAATCTCAACATATACCTATATATATTATATACATTACAGCAAGAATTATTATACCCCGAACATCATATTATTACAAACACTGCCTCCCACCAATATTACCCAAATATCCTACATCTCTGTGCTCATATACAATAGTACCCTAATTATCCTCCCTGGTTACGTAGTTTTGCACTTACACTTGCTCTGTTATGGATAGAAATATTAACACCTTGCAAGTAATTTACAGTTGTAATATTGCGGAATCATTACTATGTAATATAAGAGATTTAAAAATAGATAATAAGACGTGTAACTTTATAGTACTAACTCAATATACTACGTCTCCCTGTTCTGGGTTCTTATGTACCTATACATTGGCCTCGACCTCTTTTTACTCAACTACACAAAACCTACGTAAAGTGGATTTCATCCGTAAACAGCGTAGACAAAGCATGTGGTTTCTATTACTATAGTTGTTATGGATAGATTAAACTCATTACAAGAATTAGATCAAGTGCAAATCTCTGACTCCATAAAATGTAATATACAAGACTTACCTACATGTATGAAAATGTCAGATAATAAATTAAGTGTCATTACCCAAAACATCAGGAGTATTTATAAAAATATAGATGACTTGCAAATCACGATTGCGCAATTAATATGTGATATTGATATTTTAATACTTACAGAGTGTAGATTGGACTCACTAAAATCAGTTCCACCTATCCAAAACTACTCATGTTACCAAACTAATAGGCTGCTCAATCAAAATGATGGGGTAGTAATATATATTAAAAACACCTACTTGGCTAAAGTTTCTGAACTAAACCTTATTAATGCAACCGGGCTTCAAGTGCAGATAGCAAACTTCACTCTCTTAGGTATATACCGGTCCCCTTCGCACCTCAATGCTCTCGACTTTATTAGCTCCCTAAGTGACCATCTAGAAACATTGACACACTGCAAAAATATTCTAATTCTGGGGGATATAAATATTGACTTAATAATTTCTCCTACCGAAAAATCGCACGAACGTAATAACAGGCTTATGTACCTTAATGTCCTAGCATCTCACGGCCTCCTACCTGGACATACACTACCTACGAGAATTGACAGCTGTATTGACCATGTAAATATGAAACTCGACAGAAATCAAAACTCGGCCTTTGTCGCTGTCTTAAACACAACAGTAACAGATCATAGTCTGGTTATGCTGTACTTATCACATACATACAGACATCAGACTCCAAGTAAGTTTAAAATTATAATTGACTTTGACAAGGCCTTAAAACTCCTCATAGCCACTGATATCTCTCATTTTGATATATACAAAGACCCTAACATATTTGCTAATACTCTGATAAGTATGGCGAAAGCAGCCCTTGAAGCAAATTCTAAAACCATAGCCATCCCAAACAACAATAGGATTTTAAAACCATGGGTAACACCTGGTGCACTACGTTGTATAAAACTAAGAAATCACTTACAGATGAAGTTGAGATTGGACCCTCATAATGAAATATTAATAATTACCTTCAAACGATATCGCACCTTCTGCACCAATCTTATAAAGAAGTTAAAACGAAGGTACAATAAAAAACGTATAGACAAATCTTTAAAACACCCTAAAGATCTGTGGTCTACAATAAATGATATTACTCAATATAAGCAACCTAAGACAGCCAACTTAGCTTTATTAAACGTATCTTTGCTGCCCCAGACTTCTGTAGACTATGTTAACAGATTCTTCGCTACAATTGGCCAGGAACTGGCTGAGGCTATTAGAAACAGGCCGGACACAGCCACAACTAACTGTGAACACTCTTTTCACTCTACCCAAGTGTCCTCATTTGTACTATTGAATGCTGATACTCAAGAAGTTGACAGTATTCTGATGAGCCTAGACTCAGGGAGTGCTCCTGGATGGGACGGCATCTCCACTATTTTCTTAAAACACTCTAGAGTTTTCTTTGTACCACTAATCTGCAAACTTGCCAACTTATGTTTCAACACTGGTATCTTCCCCTCTGCACTCAAGCGTGCCTTAATTACCCCTGTGCACAAGGGTGGCGACAGAACGGATGTTAATTGTTACAGGCCTATCTCAGTCTTAACGATTATTGCTAAGATCATAGAAAGATTATTGAATGAATGAATGAATGAATATACTTTATTGCACACACAGAAATAATAAATGACAGAGTGGAAGTAAGAACAGGTAGTCATGTACAGTTAGGCGGCCTTATTGCTTCGTAGCAATTTCTTCCAGGCAACCTTTGGATACAGGAGACTATAAAGTAACGCGGAATAGTGCAAGTATACCGTATAAACTACAAAATGTAGTTGTATACTAAATTATCTATACTAAATAACCTACGTGAAATATATACCTACAATAACATACATATTAATAAACATACATAATAATAAGTACTTACATACTATATAACTACATAAAAACGATATATATATATATATATAAATATAATATAGATTTATGACGGACTCAAAGCTTGTACCTGCCTAGGGAAACACTAAAATGGAGTAGGCACCTACCTACACTAGGAGACAGAAAGGAAGTGGGCTTTCAGACGGTTTTTAAACGCGTCAATAGACGGGGCACGTCTTATGGTCGGAGGGAGCGAGTTCCATAGCCTTATGGCTTGGACGGTGAAGGAATTAGTGTAGAAGTGAGTACAGTGAATGGGCATAGTAAGAGACAGATCTAGGGAGGAGCGTAGAGTGCGATCAAGGGCGAGAGAACGAAATTCAAATCTTTCTTTGAGATATGAGGGGGTAGAAGGGATAAAGAGTATAGAATAAAGAAGAGATAGAACATGAGAGTCCCTCCGACGACGAATAGGGAGCCAGTGTAATTTAGCACGGAAATATGACACATGGTCATACTTCCTGAGATTAAAGATAAACCTAATACAGACGTTTTGTAGCCGCTCGAGTTTGCCAAGCAGCTCTTCCGTGAGATCAAGATATGAACAATCAGCGTAATCTAAGATTGGTAAAAGAAGTGATTGAGCAAGAGAGATTTTAGTACTGGTCGGCAAGAGATTTTTTAGTCTTCTGAGAGACCCATAAGCAGCAAAGATCCTCCTACTCACCTCAGCAATTTGAGGTTTCCAGGACAGGGTGTTATCAAACAAGACACCAAGATTTTTCACCGTACTGCTATAATCAATTGGAACACCATCAAAAATAATCGAAGGTAACGAAACATTATCTATTCTCGAGTGAAACCATGGACTACCAATTATGATCACTTGAGTCTTGCTTGGGTTAATTTTGAGACCATGACGTTGGCTCCAGTCTGATATTCGAGCTAAGTCACTGTTTATGGTGTTAATGGCAACGGGTAGGTCTTCAAGACGTGACTGGGAGTAAATTTGGAGATCGTCTGCATACAAGTGATACGAAGATGATAAGGAAGAAGTAATTGAATTTATAAAAATGGAAAACAGTAGAGGGGACAGTACGCCACCCTGTGGGACGCCAGCATTAGTGCAACACCACGTGGAAAACGTATCTTCCACCCGAATGCGCTGCCGACGTCCAAACAGGTAACTATGAAACCAGTCAACTGCCGTCGGAGATATGTTAAGAGAGCGAAGTATTTGGAGGAGGATATCAAAATCCACAGTGTTAAAAGCATTGCTAAAATCAAGCAGCGTTAGCACTGTAAGTTTCTGGTTATCCATACCCCAACGAATGTCGTCTGCAATTTTGACCAGCGCAGCAGCCGTGCTATGACCGGAGCGAAAACCTGACTGAAATGGGTTAAGAAGTAAGTTCGAATTTAGGAAATAGTTTAGCTGACGGTGCACTAAGCGCTCGAGAACTTTGGAAAGAAAGGGGAGAATTGAGATGGGGCGATAGTCTGAAAAAGAAGTAGGTTTGGCTTTTTTAGGAAGCGGAATAATCAGAGCTTCTTTCCAGGCTGACGGGAAAGTACCAGAGGTGATGGAACGGTTAAAAATTTTTGTGATGACAGGTGTAACAATGTCAATCAAGGGGACGATCATATTACGGCTAATGCAGTCACCACCAACCGCATTCGAGGCGATAGAAAGTATGCTTTTCTTAACATCACAATCGGACAGTTGACTCAAAGTGAAGGGAGGAATGTTTGGGGTTGGTTGCGATGAAAGAGTTTGTAGTGTATATGACTTAATGTTACTAGCTAAAGACGAAGCAGAGGAAAAGTGTCGATTTAGTGTATCAAGATTAATATTTTTAGAAATTGGATCATTGCGTGATTTGCGACCAACACCCAGGGTACCTAAGAATTTCCATACTTTATATGGATTACCATTTTTAACGTTAAGATGGATATGGCGTATCTGAGCGTCCCTTATCGCTGTATTGCAGCGATTCCGTATAGAGTGATATTTGTCACGGTTTTTATCAGAAGGGTCCAGTTTGTACCTCCCTTTGGCCTTAGTCTTTTTGTCCATGAGTGACCTAATATCGTCCGTAAGCCAGGGAGCAGGAAGATGCTTTACTCTTATGGCTCTTATAGGAGCATGCGTGTCATATAGCCCCATGAGGAGAGAGTTGAAGACCTGCACCTGCTCATCTACTGTGTTTGCACGATCAACCACAGACCAGTCAATTTTGCTAGCGTCCTCAACGAGACGAGCGAGATCCATATCTTTAAAATTACGCTGATAAAGAGTTCGGGGTTTGGCTTTTGGAGGTCGAATTTTATACGAAAGATAAACGAGGTCATGATAGGAGAAGGCGTCAGCAGTGAACTGCCCGTGTTTAGCAACATGGTTGGGAGAGGAGACGATTATCAAGTCAAGCCAAGAAGGAGTGCAGTTTGGAAAATAATGTGTAGCGTTGAGAGGGAGAATGCGCATGTTGCTAGAATTAATAATGGAGTGTAGGCTGCGTGAACGAGAATCATTTTTTAGAAGACATGTGTTAAAGTCACCCATAATTATGGAATGACTGTAAGAAGGGAGCAATTCTTCGAGAAGGGCCTCAAAAGAAGAGAAATAACTAATTCTAAGGGAGGGACTATAGTAAACGCCTAGAAGAATTTTGGTGTGGGATAAAGTGACTTCCAGGAAGAGATGCTCGGCTGAATTTGGAGGAGGGGGCTGAGGGGATTTGCTGAGAATTTTAAAAGGGAAGTGACTACGTAGATAAATGGCAACGCCGCCATGCGAAGAACTCGAGCGGTCGTTTCGGATGAGTTGAAAGCCCGGAAGAGAGTAGGATGTGGATGGGAGACATGGGTGGAGAAAAGTCTCAGAAACGAGTATGGCGTGGATGTTTTTAATGTCAAACGAAGCAAGCATATCTGCATAATGAGCCGGGATGCTTTGCGCGTTTATGTGTATGACATTAAAATTTTTATTAACATCCGCAAATTGTTCCGTTAGTAATTCGTGAAGTGAAGGTGTGGTACTATGAAAACTATCATCAGAAGATGATGAGGAGAAAGACAGGAAATGTTCGCTATCGTCAGATGAGCTATGAGCCGTTGATATAACCATATTAAAAAATAAATAAATAAAATATTAATAAAAACTACTAAAAGCAATACTATTAAAATATAAAAAATGTAATCAAACAAAAATACTAATAAAAATATTGTCTCATGTACCCGCCGACTGACCCAGCTTAAATAAGAGTAAAAAATTTAAAAACAAAACGCTAACGTGAAATGAAACGTAAAGAACATTAAACATAAATAACAAAACACATTACATGATAAGGCATAATCTTAGAAAGAGAACGAACACTATTGGAAAATATACAGAACACTTATCGCTAGCGGCACAAAAATAAAACACAATTTGACAGTAAACTCATTGACTAGAGAGTGCGTTTCAAAACGTGCGAAAACCACCCGGAGCGATATTACTCACACTTTCGCTTGTTACAAGCCCTATGAGTGCGAGTGAAACAGACTGCTGCCAAGCGATCGCTCCACTCGTTTTGAAACACACTCAAGTTTAGACAACTTCACAAGTCACAAGAAACAATACGTACGCAAACACACCTACAATAGGAGAAACGAAAATAACACACAAATAAGAAAAACGGTTGCAGAGACAAAATAGCGAGAAAGGCGGTACTTGTGAATCCATCACCTTTGAATTGAATAATAGACTAGTCAGCTATCTTGATAAGTACAATTTAATTTCTTCATCTCAATACGGCTTTAGAAAGGGATTATCAACTCAAGATGCTATCTTAGACATAACTTCCGTGATTGTAAACTCTGTAGACAAAAGCAATAAATGTGTCACAGTTTTTCTTGACTTAAAAAAGGCTTTTGACACTGTTTCTGTCCCCATCCTTGTGCGGAGGTTAGAGAGCATTGGAGTTCGTGATACACCACTCTCCCTCTTTAATAGCTACCTTCATGACAGGACTCAAGTTGTAAAAATAGATAAATACGTAAGCTGCGAAGAAAAGGTTAATTTTGGGGTGCCGCAGGGGAGTGTGCTCGGCCCAACGCTCTTTTTGGTTTACATAAATGAGTTGTGCAACCTTAGTGAAGTCGGGGGGCAAATATTCTGCTATGCAGACGACACAGCTATAGTATTTACAGCTAAATCTTGGGATGCTGTACAAAATATTGCTGAAAGAGGCCTTGAGAAAGTATCAAGTTGGTTAACCAATAATCTTTTAACGTTAAATATTCAAAAAACAAATTATATTTGTTTTTCTCCATATAAAAATACACAACCTGACATCAATTTTCATATTAAAATACATAGTTGTACTTATTGGGAACATCTACCTTGTGACTGCCCCTGCTTGGAAAAAGTAAATCGCACTAAATATCTCGGGGTAATGATTGATCAAAGATTAAGCTGGCACTCTCATTTGGAACTAATCATGAGCAGAACAAGGAAACTCATTTACATTTTTAAATCATTAAGGTATGTAATGACCTCAGAACTGCTTAATAAAATCTACATTGCGCTTGCTCAGTCAGTAATTACCTATTGTATCTCAGTCTGGGGAGGTGCGACTAAAACAAATTTCTTAGACCTCGAGCGCGCGCAAAGGTCTCTCATTAAAGTTATGTATTTTAAGCCCTATAGGTTCCCTACAGATTCACTTTATAAAATCAGTGGTCTCTTAACTGTCAGAAAGTTGTACATCCTAAATCTCATATTAAAACTCCACAGTTCGTTGCCTTTTGATGAAAACGTACAAAATAGAAGACGCAATGATATTGTGGCTTCATGTCATCGTGTACGTACTGTTTTTGCCAAGCGGCAATATCGTAATCAGTCTGCCTTTGTTTATAATAAAATAAACCGTATAATTAATGTATACCCCTTGCAAAAATACACTTGCAAAAAAGTCCTTGTTGAATGGCGAAGTGGTCTTGCTTATGATGAAGTTGAAGGATTACTTATCAGAATGTCATAACCACTGGTTTAATTATTATACTTTAAACACTGGGCTTGATTACACACGCATATGTGGTAAAAATACTGATCCCAAGGAACCTAGACTCCGTAGGGCATATGGTGTGTACTTCTACACTTCTCCCCTTCACTTACACACTTGCACCCACGCGTGTGGAGAAGCTGCTGACTGATTGGTGGACAATGTAATAAATTATTATATTGTACAAATGTAACCCGATCCCGAGACGTAGTCGTCGTAGGGCTAACCACTCAGCAGCTTCTACCACGCCCGTGCTTGCATACACACTAATACACTCTCTCTCTCTCTCACACACACACTCACACACACACACTAATAGTTACCTTCAGGCATACATACGCATATTATATTTGACTATTTATTCACACATATAGGTATATAAACATTTCATTATAGGTGCTATTTATTTACTATATATTCTGTAGGAAAATGAACAGACACAAAACTTAAAAGAAAAGCACACTTTATTATTCAAAAACATGGATAGTAGGGTAGCGTTAAAATTACTCTTTTAGTCGTATAATGATCTCTTGCCGTGTACCTACCTACTATCTGATATGATATATTTTCCTACCATCCTACTGGATAGACTTGTTTACTAATGTATTAAGATCTAGTTGTTAAGTAATCTAAGAACTTCATAATCTGTAGTACCCTATTGTCCACGAGGGAAGTTGCGAGGCATTCCCACCTCAAGTATCCTCTGGATTACTTTCCGGGAAGTCTCCGCCTATGTAATAACTACAATTTATTGAAATAAAAGCCATTTTTATTTTATTTATTTTATTTTATTTTAATGAGCTGTACGCTCTACCACTCGGCTGCGGAGGCTGTTTGGGCTGATAACGAAACACAACAGATCACTTGATGAAATAAGTCTCTAGGCAACACTTCCGCACCGATCCCCGGTCCACAGTCTATTGATTTACGTACCTATCTTTGTTCTGATCATCCGACGTGACGCACGACCTTCGTGAGCCATTCGTTTACTAAGCGAAAATGCCTTGTAGGTACAGCCCTTTTCGTTTTGTATTCTGTGATTAACTAGCTCGAATCGCAACGAAACCAACACAAGACTTGTAATTCAATTTAACATGTTTTCTAACAAAACTTGAGTTTTGCTTATTTTAATAAATTCTGAAAAATATGGAACTAGCGCCGCAGAGTCATATTTCGAATTTAAAGCGTTTTCTTCCTCACATTCTTCATGCAGAGTTATTAAATGAGTCATAACAGAAGATTGGCTTGGAGGTTGGAAATGTGACACAGATCATATAACATTGGGACTCCACTTAAGCGAATGAGTGCAGTAATGGTCCATAAATTACAGTTTTTAATAACTTTGTCAACAATACGAATTTAATAGAGGCTAAGTAGAGGGCAGCCGTTAGAGAAATTTACTTTGTAAAATCTTTGAAGTTCGTTAACGAACTTAAAAGACGATAAGAAAAAGATTGTTTTCAAAAATAAATTGAATGAGCAGTTAAAATTTTAATGGTCCTTTCATACTGATGCAATTTCTTGCGAAGTCTACATGGTTTTGTATGTAAGGTCCAGGTTCAGGTAATAGTTGGCGAGAGCAGAGGGCAGGGCGTAGCGCATTATTTACATAATCACGAGGACCGGGCGGCCTTGGCGCCGGCACATCTCCTCCCCCACTCTTCACTTCACCCCCCACCGAGCTCCAAGTTCCTTTGCACCATCAAGCCATGTGGTTTGGCTCCGTAAAATTAATGGCAGTAACGACAAAGCTCAGCAATTATTTCCAATTGCGTCTACTAATTTTTTAAGTTTTGTTGTAATTAGAACTTCTTGCTATTCAAGCTATGCATAGATGTTATTTCTAGCGAGTAACTCTTTTTCTTCTGCTCAAATAATTTTTGTATACTGTATCTGATCTTCTCAACAAAACTAGTATCGTGGAAGCCCGTCAAATAATAAACATTTTTAGATTTTCGCGGTCAAATAATGTCTTATAAATATGCATTATTATTTGGATGAAATATTTTAGCGCAGTCAAAACGGTCGTCGTCATTGTCACCCATATTATATTGTGGTAAATATTCGATGCTTGCTTTTCTACCGACTTTTTTGTTGAACAACATGAGAATATAATTAGTATTGTATTGAAAATCAGGCATTAAGTTTATTTAGTATTAATTACGTTCAGTTACCGGAAGCTATCTGATGCTGTCTACATCGAATCAACGTAATCCCGAGCAAATCAAGCGGTGTGATTGTTTGAGCCAAGATCAAGTTCAATGGCGAGCGATGAATTGCAGTGTCGTTGACTCGGTTCTTTACAATGATGCAATGCAAGTCGGAGCGTCAACTATTTGCAGAGTTCCCGCCTTCGCGGCGCTCGGCTTTCTTTGTTGGCGACTTGCTAAGAAAAGAACTACTCAGTACTGCATTCAGGTGTCTGGAAGAACCTGAAGATCTGTGTTTCGAATCGGTGTTGCCTAATGACACGAAATGTACGTATGAAAACACTTGATAAACACCACTCACATACACTTGTAAGTGTTTGATTTAGTTTTTGTTTGAATGTAAACTTTTTACTGCTTTCGATAGGAGCAGGGGGCATTATACCTATATTTATAATATTAGGTCCTTACATATGAAATTGGCGTTTTGTCGTACTGGCCACTTTGATCACAAATTTCTCCTATTTGGTTAGGAATTCGAAATTCAAATTTATACAGCTATTTTCACATGTAGTTGTGTTTCGTAAACCGTCATTCATTTGTTTTTTTACTTATCTTTTTTCTGTTTGCATCGCTCGATTTACAAAATGGAAAATTTGAAATATCGCGTTATTTACGAGTACGAGTTCCACCGTGGCACCAGTGCTGCGGAAACGGCTCGAAGGGTTAATGATGTGTATGGCGGTTGTGTCGCAAAAGAAAACACAGTGCGTTTTTGGTTCCAACGTTTTCGTTCTGAAAATTTCGACCTGCAAAACAAGCCCCGTGGACGGCCGGAGACCCAAGTTGATAATGAAGCATTGAAGGCTATTGTGGAAGCGGATCCATCGCAAACCACGTCCGAGTTAGCTGCAGGCTTCGGTGTTAGTGATAAAACTGTTTTAATCCACTTGAAGCAAATTGGGAAGATTAAAAAACTTGAAAGGTGGGTTCCTCACGAATTGAGTGAAGCAAACCGGCAAACGCGCGTCAACTGCTGCGTTACATTACTTGACCGGCACAATAACGAAGGGATTTTAAATCGAATCATTACCTGTGATGAAAAGTGGATTCTCTACGATAATCGGAAGCGCTCATCGCAATGGCTGGACCCTGGCAAGCCAGCCAAAGCCTGCTCCAAGCGAAAATTGACCAATAAAAAGTTACTTGTAAGCGTTTGGTGGACTAGCGCCGGTGTCGTTCATTACAGTTTTCTCAAATCTGGCCAGACGATTACGGCAGATGACTATTGTCAGCAATTGCAAACCATGATGGAAAAGCTAGCTGGTAAACAACCGAGGCTGGTCAATCGCTCTACGCCACTGCTGCTTCACGACAACGCTAGACCACACACTGCACAACAGACGGCTAGCAAATTAGAAGAGCTTCAATTGGAATGTCTAAGGCATCCACCGTACTCCCCGGACCTTGCTCCAACAGATTACCATTTTTTTCGAAATTTGGATAACTTCTTGCAAGGGAAAAAATTCAACTCAGATGGGGCAGTCCAAATCGCCTTCAAAGATTTTATTGATTCCCGTCCGAATGGTTTTTTTAGTAAAGGGATCAATGAACTACCTATGAGATGGCAAAAGTGCATAGATTACAATGGCTCATACTTTGATTAAATAAATATACTATATAAAAATTTTTCGACTTTTTGTTCCTCCCATACAAAACGCCAATTTCATATGTAAGGACCTAATATTTACCGGATTTTTGCTTTGAGGTTTATACAATTTTACTCTTGACTTGGATCTTTACTGACAGGACTGAAATATCGTCGGTATGCTTCATACGAATAAGTAAATCAAGTTTTAAAACTATCGTGTTTCGTTCTCAGTGCTAGCGAAACAATGAAGTATTTTTTTTATCTAGTCTAAAACTGAAGTTTTGTAAACATAAGTTTTCCTGTAATATTGTATAACAAAACAGCGATTTACATCAAAAGATTTACAAATAAAAAGAAAGTATACGGTGACAAAGAGTTCGAAATGTGCCTACGCTCGCGTTGATGTCTTTTATATGGGCGTAGCGCATCGGTGAGTTTACTGAAGTTTTGGAGTAAGTTTTTTCTGTTTTTACTGATTAATTACGATTTTTTTTCGAGGCAATGTATGTAGGTAGTGTCCAGGAATTTCTTAAAGAAGTAAGTACCCAATATTTGGAAGGTGCTCTAAAAATTGAGTTTAGAATAAATATGCATATTTTATATTGTAATACACTTAATACGCTTCTGAATGGCTTACAGAGCCATCGTAATTTATTAAAGGCCTGTTCACCGCGTTATTTACGAGCTCTCTCTGCTTTGTCCTCTGATACGCTCTGGTTTGTTCATGAGGCTTAGTGGGAACGACATCGGTATACAAATGCAGGGGTCAAGGCAAGTTGATAACAATAGCCTTTCCATTATGAAAAGGTAAAAAGTCTGAAAAATAAGAAAGTATTTATCGAAATCTCTACAACTGACAACGATTTGTAATCAGTTACTTTTTTTCATGATTATGATGATTATGGTGATAATGATGGTATTACTCGTAAATAAACTTTTTAGTACAGCAATTTAATCAATACTACACAATACTACTATTATGAATTTACTTGATAACTAAACATTTTGTCACATTACAAGAAGTTTTTGGTTGACTTTATAAAAGAATGGGAAGATACCAAGGAACTAAACCATAGACTCGATGACAGCCGATTAAATAATCTACAAAAATAAATCAATCGGGCTAGTCGGGATGGTCACTAGCTCTGAGGCTAACTAAACTAGACCCATAATGGCTCCATGGCATCAATCAAGAGATTTTTAAAATAAAGAAGAAATATTCTAGATACCTAATCAGTTTAAAATAATCCAGGCTGGCGAGCTGTCTGCGAAAAACGGTCAGGGTGTACAAAAAAGAAACTCTGATGCAAAATATATAATAAACAAGTTTTTTTTTATTGAATACACGCACGTTTAATTACTTCTACGTATTGAATAAAGGCATAGTTTATGGCATAGTTTATATCTTGCTTATTAGCAAATGCAAAGGAAGGTACAATTGGTAGGTTTAATGGAGCATTGAGGTCACAGTACTCTCTCGTAATGCTTCAGTAACCGACTGCTTAAAGCATAAATGGACTCAATATTTTTTCATAGATAGGTAAACTACCGCAGTACCTAGTGGGATCTATTTGAAAATTAATGCGATTGAAATTTAATGGGTAACTACATTGTATTTAAAAAAAAATGCAATAATAGCACAGCTAGACAATTCAAAGCACTATACACCTAATCTCAATCTCATAATTAAATGTGGTAGGTAGGTGTTTACATATATTTTTGGTTCGTCATACCTTCACCATACCCCTGCCAAACCCATTGTAAATTTTCACACACTGACTTATGATATGTGTCAGAAACAATTAAATGTCCATCAGTCTTGGCACGTTTCTCGCACTTTATGATGGATGGTCCAGCAGGCCGGTTTCCGGGAAGGCTGGGCTAATTACTGGCCTGGGCCACATCCTTGGAACATCAGTCAAGGTGAGCTCGTTGACGTGGACGAGAGAAACCGGTGCTTAAAACCTTGCTTTGATTCTTGAGAATGAGTAGGCCGGTTGAAGTTTGTCAGGAGACGGTTCTCGGCAATCCTTCTCTAGTGACTTCATGATGCATATTTTATTTTGTGATTAAGACTAAAATAACGGAATATATTACTTGTTCTCTCCAATCACTTGTTGGTAATGTACTAATTTAGTTTAAGGACGGCATACTAATTAATTTGAGAACACCAATCTTGATACTGAGACGTTGAGTTATTATTAGACTGAATTTTAAGTAAATGGATTATGTTTTAAAAGTTGAAAATTTTGGATATTATTATCATATTTTTAAAAATAAACGCGGGAATAAGCGCAGTGAAAGCTTGATATGACTAAAATTTTATTAAAAATAGTATAAATTTAATTAAAACTGGTATGAGTGAGCTGTTGATATGTTTTTTAAAGTCAAAATTCAATATTTATCGTATCAGTTTTCGAAGAATATGCCTTTTTAGATTTATATACCAAACAGAAACTGAAATTGTGTGTTGGATCTATTGAAAAAACTCACCGAGACAGACACACTTTATAGATTTATCCGATAAAAAAGGAAGAAAGACGAGTTCCTGTTGAAATAACATTCAAGATAAAACTGTAACTTGAAATAGAGGTACACCTTCATCCTTCACGCGTCTTCGGATCCCCGTTAGGGATTATTGCAGACAGATAAGCAAGTAAGTAAGTAATAGTATACCAGCATATCCGCGTATCAACTTGATCAAGACCGGGAGCGCTGGCTTCAACATGCACCGCTTGCATTTCATCTATTTGTCTGAGCTCACGGCTACGGCAGCCAGCGAGCTGTGATGCTCATTCTAATAGCTGAACAAAGTGTTTTCTGTAGGTATAATTTAGAAGGGATTTATTTTCTTTCCAGAACCGTTTGACTCACGTAAAGCATCAAAATAATATACACTAAAATTAAATAGAAATAACACAAACTGTCCGTAAAAGTAACCTTGATTGACAATATACGTATTGCTGTTATGCATCTTTATAATGAAAATTTTGAAGTCATTAAAATAACTGAGTAAAATGCACTTCAATTTGCAGTGAAATTACGTCTGGAAATTTGTTCCCTTGTGACACAAAAAATAAAAAATACTGTTATTTACACTAGGGATACGTTTTATTTTGTGAAATCTTTGTATTCCGTTTTTATTTTTATTTATAGTGAAAAAACAAACAATGAATCCTATACGAGAAATTAACCGTATAAGTTATATATGAAAGAATTTTTATTCTGCATGTAGTCATGGAGTTCAGTAATTCATTCATTAATTTTTATAAAGTTATCCTAGTTTATGTTTTCGGTCTAACATTGCTGTTGATTCTGAGAATAACTGAAATAAGGAATTTCTGTATAATTTCAATGGTAACATTTCAATAAGAATTCTAAATTGAATGGCCATAGCTCATAGTGGTAAACGTATTTTTATTATTTATTACTGGTACAAGACTCGTACTTTTATATCTTAAAAATAAATAAATGAATGAATGAATGTATCTTATATACCTCGACTACACTCGCGTGGTCTGCTCTAGGCAATAGCGTTATTTATCCTTTAGTGTTAATGCAAAGCATATTATTATTTATTTGTGTTCCTCATCTAATTCTGCCACTAATGCGTCATTGCGTCGCCAATATCCACACAATAAAAAAATATTTATAATGTTTGTAAGATTTGAGAATATATAAATTCTTATCCTTTAAGTACGAGTATAAATAAATCATTCCAGGCGAAAGACGCCTGAAGACGGATAAAGGCTCTAACTAAGCACAATAAGCTGTTTTGTGCTGCCCGTATGCAGCACAGCTTTTAACGGGGGCTTAACCCTAGCATTATAAATTGATCAAAATAATATTTTTGTAAAGCGACAAATTATGGCTGACCATTGCTTATTTTTCAGGAAATGCCTGAAGGTGACCCGTAAGACTGATATACCTTACAACAAAAAACGGCATGCTCTATTACAAAAATAATGAAGATAGAATTAAACTTATAACGAAAGTCAGGTTATGAAACAAAAAAATTAATAAAAAATAATAATGAAAAACTCTGGTTTCGGAGTGATGGATTTGCTTATGTAACAGTTGTTACAAAACAGTTCTTATACCAAGAACATTCATCTACCTTTGGTTGCATTGCAGTAAAACACTTACACCAGAGAGGTTGCGAAGTTAGTTTTCGATAACTCACAAGATGATGAAGAAGAAGTAGAAGGGAAAATGCGCCTGTATAAATCAATTAATAAATTCAATTGAAACGTTAACCAAACTAGTATTTTTTGCTTTTAAAATATTAAGTATCAATAAACTACCATATTGGATCAATAGAATTATCCTCCAGAGGCGAGTGCACACGCAGACGCGACGCAGTGCGGAAACGTCACCTCCTCCCGCTAGGTATCATAAGATTACTTATGCGCAGTAAAACCTTTTATAGTGTTAATAAATCACCAGATCCCGTGTGAACTTGATACTGCTTATGCTCGGCCAGGTCTCCATCGATCGAGGAAGGCAAAACCATGGTGGTAAATAATATACTACAGAAAAACACGTGGAATATGGGTATAATGTATTATGCAACAGTGTGAGAAAAGTCGTTTGGAAGTTATGAGCGATGATACTTTAGTAAAGATGACGTATATTCATACTAAAATTTCTTTTTAATGCTGGCAGGCAAGCATTTTCAACGCGATTGTTTTCTTATTTTTTCTTAAATCAAATTTGACCGCCCCAGTTTTGCGCATGCATCATTGGAGTTAAGTATGTATTTCGTACTTGTAGAATTTAAGTTTTACTTTGTTTATTCATGCAAAGTATTTCTAAAGATATATTGATAAGTTATATGGTGAAGCATTATTTTTACTTTATCTTCTTCTTCACCATGTGATTTGTAAGTACGACAACCGACCTCATAAACCCTGGTGTCAGTGTTAAAGAACCGCTATATGCCACTGAAGTGGCTCTTTTTAAAGCACAGATGACTTGAAAACAACAAAATCCTAATCCAACCTCGCAAGCGGAATACGGCCTCAACATTGTAGTAGGCAACACTGAAACATTTTGCCGAGTGAAAAAGGCGTAAAGCACGACTGGTGCAATTTAACTAATTTCCCCAGTTTAATCTGAAGGTGTGGGTCTTTATGGCGCTTCGGACTAATATATTAGAGGCGAGGGGCGGCAAGCCGTCGACTATTAAGGTGCGATCGCACTAGACAGCGCTGCAACGCGCGTAGCCAATCATCGTCAAGAACTTTCTGTGCTGCAGGTTTAGTGTGATCGAAATATTCAAATAATTTAGCAAGCTGCAACAGTTGTGCGGCTGGGTCCTGAAGGTTGTACACACCTCTAAATTTGGTAGGCAGCAATTGATTTTTTCTAAGTATATTACCATGGCGATATTGAACCTTAGTATTTGATGATAAATATCACAAAAACAGCATTATTTATTCTTCTCCCTGTTATTATATCGGTCCTACGAGTATATAAGTTGTTTAAAAAAATACCCCTCGACTTATTTTGTAATTCGATGATAACATAGTGAATTTACTCGTAACTAATAAGGAAAAGTAGTCATGTTTATTTAATCTAAAATATGCTTTTTCATAGTGTATTAAAAAGGGACGGAAAGCTCGCAGCTGGATATCACTTTTATAATCCAAGTAAGCAATGGACATCGCATCTGAAGCAGCAGCCGCTGCGTTTGTGCCTGCATAGAAGGGTGCTATCCCCAGGGAATCCGGAAGCTGAGTGCAACAACGTTAATTGTATAATCCAGCTTTAGCCACGCCACAGCTTGAGTTGCGCTAGAGCTTTAGAGGCTCACATAATACTTTTTATTTAACAAAAAATATTGTTTTATATTATTAAATATTATATTTACCTAAGGGCACGACGCCTGCTATGCACCTACGACGTAGGTGGAGCGTGTTTAGACTGCCGTGCGCGTAAACCCGCCTCGTAGGTGCGCTGTTACCAAACGCGTATGCGGCCACCTACCGAGGCGGGTGGCTGTATTATTGCGTTTTTCTTTTCAGCAGCCAAAGTGTATCGTAACTTTACTTTCTGTTAAAAAGAAAGTATGAAAGAAGAATCAATAAAAATGCATCTTCTTCTATCGATACAACTTGACTCTATAATATCCTTGGACAAATTAGATAATATCTCATAGTAAAGTATAAACAAATACTCTACGAACTCAAGCTGTGTGTCAATATTGTGCAAGTAAACAGAGATAACAAAGAACCGCACAACTGGCTGCTAAACACGGCTCTCAAACAAAGCACCTAGTATATAACACAAAATAAATTCATTTTTAATCTCTCAGGTCGCAGGATTTTACCACTAAAGTTTTAGGCAATAAGGGTTCTAATGGCTAAATAGAATATGGTATTTGGTCGTGAGAAAGCAGAGATCGGCGCCGCAACAGATGAGGTATTGAGATTGGATTTACGATATTTCAAAATCACGTTCGTAACCTTGAACCTGTGGGAAGGAAATCACACCTCACCACGACATTGGTTATAATATTCGTTTTATAGAGGACATTTTTAATACTGCTTCCCAAAGCAACCTAAAACTGTGGTCTTTCCGAACAGTTTACGAATCGCAAGGAAACTAGTAAAGATAAATTTAAAGTTGATGCCTATATATTAGCAGACTCTCTCAATGAAGATACTCACGACATTTATTTTAATGAAGAAATTGTAAAAACACTAACCAGAATAAACGAAATTAATTAATTACCAAGAGTCGCGCCGCTTGATAATATTAAGAGGTCGTTATCCGCGAATAAAATGAGCGTTTATAACGGTACAAGCTATGTTGGTAGAGACGGTATTCCTAAAACGCTCGCGAAGTTTGTAGGAAGCAATAAAAATAGTAAAGGAAAAGTAGAAATATATATATAATATTGATTTCACTAAGCATGAGCACGATGAAGGGTTGTTGGACCGGACATTGTGGGGAAATTACAGGGTACGGGAAGGCGGTGTAGCACACCACTCTGACACCTCTGCGGCCGAACCGTGCACGTGCAATTATAACGGGAAGGGACTCTCGTGCTGCAGCCGACTCTGCTCCAATCTCTAGGGAGTAATTGCTTAAACACATAACCACCGATGTCAAGACACTGCGGAGCGAATCAATAACATCACGCCTATCCACACAGCCGCAAACTATCGGCTGTCGGCTGCCATCGCGCTTCGTTACTACCTAATGCACCCCAATAATCTCCGTAGCGGAAACCAATTGAAACTCTTGAGAAGTTTATCTCTAATAAGCCAGTACTCGTATACAATTACTCATATGGTCTGAGAAGCTACAACACTTTTGAGCGATAATATGGAAATGAGAATACGGTAATAAAATAAACCATGAGAGAGTCTCACGGACTGCATAACCATCAAAGGAGGTTCTGTAAGCATAAAAAACAGAAGTCCTTGACCAGGAATGAACGAGTCAATTAAATGCCACTCAAAACGGGCCGTGAAGTCCGACAAAAGGTTCCTATTAAGCTTCATCAAAACGTCATATTTAAATCAGCCATTATTTCTTGTTTGGGACTGCAACGGCCGATGATGGGGTGATTCGTTCTATCGATTTTACGGTTAGTGAACACCCAGAGAGCCAAACTTGTGAATATTTTCTTAGAACAAAAAGCAAAATCGCATTAAACTCTAGTACGTTGGATAATTGCATTTAGGTTCGTTGAACTCGTCACCGGTGACTCGGAAAACAAGTAGCTGAAGCAATCAACAGTGGATGAACAAGACAATATTAATTACAATTCTATGTAAATATACCTTAAGAGTGCATTGCCATTATTAAATTCCTTAGTACTTAAGTTTTAAAATGAGAAAATAAAACAATTTGCTTTGCTTCACGTGCTATCTTTCTCAGAAACAGCCTGCTATCAACATTTAACATTATATTTTCCTCCTACTTATTTAACAACCCTTTATTAGGAGATACAGTTATTATCAAAACCGATGCGGTTATCTCGGATCGGAAATCAGAGGCGCATATTTATCACCCAACCGACTTTAAAGTTTACACGTCTTGCTCTACATTTCGTTACGGTTTATTTTTATAATAACTCGAGGTATCTTCATGTGCTGCTTACTTATGTGCCTCCGTGAAATCACAGGGACTCTACTCACCAGAGTTAAAACGTGATTTATTTGAAACCTTTGAAATATAACTCTTACTTTGGACATAATATTTCAAAATTAAACACTTCCATTTCGAAGGGGTATTTAAAGGCAAGTTACTTTTATTGGATAATTTAAGAGAATCGATCTTATAAACGAAAGAATGTCAAACAGGGATAAATGCGGTGTTAGTAGAGGCTTTAGGTGTAAGAACATAATATTTATAGTAAAACTAGCGCATTCGGATCGAATATCGTCTCGGGTTGATTCCAATTCCTACTCGGTCAACACGTAAAGCTTTATTTTTAGTTGGCTGCCATTGCGGTCGACTATTACGCGGTCGTTCGTAATGCGACATTACAACGATAGAGCGGGAGAATTTTTATCGTAACCGGGTAATCGTGATAATCAAAGGACATGTACCTTGGAAGTGATAGAGTAACCACACGACGACGACAGTAATTAATGAGTTGACACTGGACGACAATGTTGGTAGAGTATTCTACTTATGTAAGTTCACACAGGAAACTTTTCAGTTCCAAGCCTTTAACATCTTAGACAAATAAAAACAAATTAGCAAATTAACTACGTTTTCAGTATAATTACAAAAGATACAATTTCTGTGGAGTTTCTTCTTGCCGTTCTTCTCCACAGAGGGCGTACACTAGTAGTGAACGTGCCATCCATGATAGCTTTGACGTCGAAAAATTATAAATTATAATACGTGTAAAAAAACGTAAAATAAGTTTTTGTAAATACTTTTTTTAACTGAAACAAAATTGAATTGCTTGTAATTTCGAACGGATCTGATGTATACGAGTATTTGTGTCCGCGTGTGGTTCGCTGTTGCCGCGCAGTAATAGTTTTGTTTGTACGACTTGTGCGGTCCTAGGGACCTATTATTGCCATTATTCAAAACATCGAAGTCATGCACCCGTTCAATTAAATGCCCTCCGAGCGGTGTAACATCTTCAGATGAAAAAACCTTTTATATCGTTCGAAACCCGACACTTTTGTTTCTTTTGCAGCTATTAAAGTAATACGTTGATTTTTTATGAAAATAAAACCGTGAATTTTATTTTATCGTGCGGCATCACTGGCGCACGTAACTCATCCGACGTAAAACAATAGCGATAGGAATCATCGGGTCCGATTAAAAAAGATTTTTTAAACTCACCTGAAGGCATTAATGCGATGCGAGTTTTGCACGGTTCATTTTAAGTGCAGTGTCTTGTATTAGGAGGTTCAATGGGGTATTAAGAATATTTAGTGTTATCTTTAAAATAGTTTGGTGGGAATGTAGTGTGAGGGAATGTTAGGAAGGAGTAGGATTAAAATGGATGATTATGATACAGAGTACGATGTATGGCAAAAGGGTCGGCGAGTCCTAACTCGCGTGCGGTCTGCGTGCGACTACGCAGCCTTCATTGTCCAATTAACGTGTCTTTCAAACAATTTTCAAAGTAACAACTACTTTTAAAGGAGCGACTTGCCGCCCTTTTAACTCTCCTTTAACTCTTCTAAATATGTAAACAAAGCCTTGGACAGAGGCGAAGTGCGAGTGCTGTCAGTCTGATACTTTTTATTCTCACACGATTATTTTAAGTATGAAATTGCATAACGCGATTAAACTGCTCCTATACTGCTCATTATTAGGGTAATAGTAATATACCATTTATTACTTTTACTCAAAGGTTCTTTTCTTAACCTTTTGTTAGCCGTATTTACTCGTTTTATCCTACTAGTTCATTTTCCATATTATAAGTGCTATGTATAGTTCTAGTAGGACTATAATATGCTTGACTCTACTTAGCAGATAGATCCTCCATGAAACAGGCTCTTTCGTAAGTCTCCCTATTCTTCTAATTACAACCTTATTACAAGCCCTTTAAAAGATGAACTATCTGTACAGATTCAGAATTATTAGGCATTTTTGGCTTTAGGAACCACCTGTAAGTCCTATCCTAATTCCTAAAACAAAAACACATCCTAAGTTACGAAGATATATTTACGAGTTCTTGCGACGAAAGTTCATTAACAGTGTTTTAGTACTCTATCAAAATATTTAAGATATAACATAATAATGATGGAATTGCTATGTAAACTGAATATGCAAACATACATACCGACGGTTAAGAGTCAATGTAATTTCTCTCTCAGGTTTTTACGTTTTTGTTTTTTTTATATAGAGCTAAATTTTGCTTAGCCTGTTCAAGCGTCCATCTCAAAATTCACCAAAATTTTAAATTTTTTTGCTATAGAAATTCCACCTTTATCAAAACTATGTGGTTTAGAGCGAGCATATACCTTATGTACAAACTCTGTGATTATCTCTCATTTATCGCATGTATTTTATAAAAAAAATGATTGTTATACCGGTTCTAGAGGGGGAGAGCCTGGTGATCTGTCATATAGGGAAACTTAGTACAGACACCAGCTCTCGCCACAAAGGATCTGTAACTACTTAAAGGATTATACTTTAAAAAATCAAATTCAAATTCAAATTGTTTATTGCACACCATAAGATCATGTAATGTTTGCCTTTGTGATGAGAGAAATAAATATTTTCATTATTATATATATGATTTAAAAAAGGAAACGCAAAAGATGCGAGACTGTGGAGTTTCTTCGGTAAGCTCTTCTCCACAGATTCCGCCATTAGTGAACTCACCCAAAAAAATGTAAAGACGGATCTAAGTGATGTAATAACATCCTATGGAAATAAATAATTTTTGATTTGATTTTATTAACTGTTGGTACATTAATCGAAGAGTGCGCTTAGATTAGCAAAGCTCTTTTCTGTAATTACGATTTTTTCTTCTTACGTAGCCTTATTTATTTGGTTTGTTGTCGTTCTTTGTTATTAAATAATTTTACGTATACGTTAATTTATACATTGTACATACAGATTTTATGAATAATATTTAAGAATCTTTGGGTCTTGCGTTAAAGAAATAGTAATAATTCGTATTGTATTCTATAAAAACTCGCATTTTTATTTTTGTACGAATAAATTAAAAGGTATGCGTGAAATAATTGCGGACGAGTTGCGTGGCTGATCCTCAATGGAAGATACTCTTAACAAAGGCACCCTTCAAGCGAGCCGCTTCTTGGGCCGAGAAAAAACTACGACAACCCTTTGGACAAGCGAAGAATTCGCGTCGACTACGATACAACAAGAACAAATTAACCGCGAACTATTGTGCGGTACGATTCGCGGAGATAACTCCCGTGTCGGATACCGGCGCGGCGGCGCGGGCGCAGCGACCGGACGTCCGCGAGACGCGCGACCTGCGTCAATCGAGCGTTCATTGCAGGCTCTGGCCTCAAACCTAACAGTAGTTTGGCTTAAATATAGGCAATGAACTTCGCATTAAGGATGGGGGTCGTCGCGTATCGTCCGTGGCGTGGCGTGCGCGGGACGCGGCGCTGTTATAAGGGGGGGTCCCGGCTGCGCGCGTTCAGTGTGCCCGAGTGTCCCGTGTTACGTGTGCGCACTCCTGTGAGAGATACCGTCTAGAAAATATCCGACATGCAGCTCCTATTGGCCACCTGCTGCCTGCTCTTCGCAGCCACCCTCGGGCCTGCCGCAGGTATGTACAACCCCCCTTATCACGTTATAATTATCAGTGATAACATCGTCGTCACATTATCAATAAGTATCAATCAATACATTTTATAAATTCCTTTTAAAAGTATATACGAAAAAAATTACATAATATGAATCAAGCATATTTTGTATTTTATAATAATTTATTATTAGATTTGAATAAGTAAAGGTACTTTAAATACTGTTGTAGGAATACAGCATTATTATTGCTACGCACATGTTGCATGTCCCTACTCTCTACTACAACCTACAAATTGACTAACGTACCAATTTAAAAATATGAATGAACTACTTTATACTCTCCGTTGGTAAATAGAGCTGTATCGGTTGAATATATTAAGTGACTGAAAAATATCAATATTTTTACGAATTGGGTATTTAGAATTAGAAATAGTTTGTGTTATACAATACAAACTCTTTATAGCACACAAAAACAATTAGAACAAATAGTACATTTAAAACGGCGTTAGACAAAATCTGTGGTTATCAGTGAAATATAAACTGAACACAACAAGAAATAATAAAAACACTGGTGTGGTAAAATCATTACTGAAACAACTTAAAATATAAAACACAACAAAATTGTAAAGATTATGTATGACCGTGGGATTTTTCAATACAGAAAAATAAAACAGCTACAAAACTTAAAGCGCCGAAGAAGCGTCAACTCTTGCGCACGATTATAAAACAAACTTTTGAGGCACCAAGTGCCTCACAAAAACCATTCTTACCGAGTCGAGTTAGCGAGGTTTATACTTCAGCAAGGAAAGGACTAGTCGTAGTAAAGTGGCAGTTGTGACCCGTGGGTCTTCGACCTTCATTGTTCAGCTTTCATTAGAGTACAATAGCAGGTTCACCGCCATCATTCCTTCTAAGCCTCCATTACTTTTTAATTCCCTGGGAATGCAATTGTGTACTTCCTGTAAGGTCTCGCTTGGACCAACACGCTGACGATAAATTTCAGAAGTTATAAATGTCAAGGGTTTGTTGATGTGAAATTAATTGCGAATAAGCAAACACTGGCATAGATACGATACTTTTTGAATTAAATATCTTGTTAGAAATTTATACGACGAATATGATAAATCAAAATTATAATATTTTTGTATTTTTCAATCAGTATAATGGATAGTAAGCAATATAATAGCGTAACATATTGTAATGATTATCTTACTCGCAAACATTATTGAAATTAAGTGTAACGTAAACTGCAATGACAGAAAAAAAAATGTAGAGTTAGGCGGAACCTTTTAAAAGACCGTTACATGACACCGATATCTTTACGCAAAAATGGAATCGTCAATAAACTCGCTTAAATACAAAACGAAAAAAATCTACAACAACATTATTAAATCTGAATTTTATCTCTGGAAGCTAAAAGCTGCTCACCGCGGCATGCGAATACAACAAGTCACCGTGTAGGTTCCAAGCAATAAACTTACATGTAATGCCTTGTAACTCGGACGCAATATCAACAAACGTTATGATATCGAAGGCTAAGCTATAAAGCGGGCACTGGCTGCTCACGAGTCACGACCAACTGGGGCTCCCTGCTTGTTGACTCAAGTGTGGTGGCAGTGGTATGCGACTCACGAAAGAACAATACGACAGCTTTGCTACATGGACGACGCAAGAGCTTGCCCCTTTTTAGTCTTGTTGCATACTCCATGCTTGCTTACTGTTTGTCTACCGTTTAAGGCCTTGGGTAAGTTCACTGGAGTTGGCAAGAAAAGCTTTGTAATGTCCGTTTTAAAAGCTTGAATCTTGTTAGACATTTAACTAAAAACGAACAGTATCTAATTCGCTACCCCGCCAACGAATTTACGAACAAAAAGTTAAAGATGTTCTTGGAAACTAATTGGTTTGCGATAATGGCATCAGATCACGTAACAATCTATCGGTATGCGAGATGTCGCAGAACTCCTGTGAGAAACTTGGTATATTCGCTCCAATCAGGGGATATAGCGAGTCCTCTAATGAGCCGTATCCGCGGTTATCTGACGGGTTATCGACAGGTCGGCAAAAACGGCATCGACGGAAGTGGGTGTTGGAAAAAATACTGGATGTTTGAAGGGGGATGAGCGGTGAAGGGAGAGGCGTAACAGGTGCATCGGCAGTCGGGTTCGTTCGCCTCGCCTAGCCGCGTGGACAGGACATCTAGCGCTGTTACTTGCCTTATGTTTCCAAGGAATTCTACAAGTTGCATTTTATTACATGCATTCCTGATATCAGAAAAGGCAAATGTCTCTCTCGACTGGCACGCCGCCGCCGCCGTATGGAAGGTGCAAATGACGTTTCGGTCGAAAATGAGAATTCCGTAGCTTAGGTAGGTACATTTAATGCTGATCATACCGATGTTTTTCTTGTTTTAATGAATAAAATGTTAAACAATGCTACGTAGAGTTGTCCTAACTCTACTACCGTGATTATTTTAATATTTTAACACTATCATCTTGGTATCACGACTTGCATTTATCAATATACTTAAAAATAATTCGAAAAATATTGATGAACATTATTTATCATAGAATGTATCAGATAGATGTTCAATCTTACCAGAATCACTACAAAGGCGTACGGTCTTTGACCTAAGCACGCGTATCCGAAATCAATTTTTTAGGAACAAAAAGTAAAGCCAATTTGGTGAAGAATGATTGAAAACAATTATAGCCATGGTCATTTTCTATTCAATCACGGAACTGATCTTTTGTGCAAAAAACTAAAACAATGTTTACAGGTGTTTCAACAACATTTTGAAATATTCATTTATCATTTCTTATAATATTTTCATCAAGCTCTTTGTTCTTATTGAAATCAAAACATCACCAGGTGCATGTAGTACTTTGATTATTTTGCCTCTGATTCACTATTACTGTTGTAATTCTATATGGTTTATAAACATCGCAACTGTTTTCATATCTAAATTCAAATTCAATTAAATCACTGCAGAAATACCTCAGAATTAGACCCGATTTGTCATAGATATTTTTTCATAGATATGTAGTACTTTTAGCTTTTATGATAAAATTATTCATAACTAGCTGACCCGGCAGACGTTGTCATGCCATTTTTCCCAACATCTACCCTACCCACGTATAATGAGTTTTCCCGTAGGAATGAAGTGTTTTCCCGCGGTAAAAAGTAGCGTATGTCCTTTCCTGAGCTCTAGTCTATCTCTGTACTAAATTTCATCAAAATCGGTTCATTGGTTTAGGCGTGAAAGCGTAACAGACAGACAGACACACACAGAGACAGAGTAACTTTTGCATTTATAATATTAGTAAGAAAGTAAGGATTTAGGCAAAGGAAAAAAAAACTAAAATTAGTTTTTAGTGAGAGCATCAAGTCCTATTTATAGTTGGACCGACCGTCTTCTTACCCCTTTTTTGCCGCTATAATTCAAAAGTAATGTGGTCAGGGCAACAGGTGGTAGAATCGTCTCGGATTACTGTGGGTCGCGGCTTAAGTGCATCGATATGTATCTTTAAAATCGTAATCTGATACTCCTTTATTGGGTTAATATAGTTGGTATATACTCGTATTCCTTGTAGCAACATCGATATTCAGTCCTAGAGTCTGCTCTAAAACGAGTTCGCTGTTCAAAAGCTTCTTTCAAACAGACCTGGATTATTTGCAGTCGACATTCAACATTATGAGGGTCGTCCGTATCATTCATCCTGTTTTTATTGTGCTGTCCAAAAGGCATCTTATCATTGTAACAACCTGGACGTACGGGCTCGTTAGCAATAAATTTAAATGGAATTAATAGCATTCGCGAACATTTGTTTGTCTCTTTGGCGGGGCCCGGGTCGGCTTCGGGTTTGATTACTAAAAATAGTCCGGTAGATGCATTCCAAAGAGGTTGGAGGGCGGGAGTGTGGGAGCGGAGGGAGCGCGCCGTCCTTGGGTCGTCTCCTGCGCAGCGTTGGCTCGCCATTATCTCGATCCCTTTTTTGCGTTTCGATCGTTATCCGACCGCGAACAATCCGATCAGTGTTCCCACGGACAAGAGTAATCAAAGAGTTTCGATAGACGCTCCAATTGCGTATTTTTTACGCAACATTAACTAAGAGTAATTCGATCATCCTGTGGCTTCGGAGATTCTTTTGAGTCATCACGTTGCCTCGAAGTATGTCGGTACGGATTTCTTTGAGGTAAGCCGATTAATCGGTGGTTCGATGATTTGGATCATAAATCACGAATAATAGTTTTATGTGTGTTCTTATTAGCTTTTAGATTATGGATCCTAAGTCGCTTTACGATAGGTGAGGATTAAGTTTGATGCAGGGTCTGAACTTGCTACATGGCCGTGAAATAGTGTAGTGTAACTAGTGTTGCAGCCTCGTGCGCGTGACTGGTTCGCGTTATGTAATGCAATGCGCGCGCGCGCGCATAGCGCAATGCGCTCGCCTGGCGCATGGCGCCAACGGACTGCGGTTAAAGCCTCCAAGCTTTATTTAATTTCCTTTGATAACTAAGTAAGGCAGATTGTTATTAGCTCCGCGAGATTTAGCTCTCGGGAACATTCGTGATGAACGATTAAACCCAAACGAGTTGTCTCTGCATTACTTTTTAAATTAAAATAGAGGAAGCCCAAGTGCTTATTACAATTTTTTAAATAATGGTCTTCCTGTCTAAAGGGGAACTAGTGTATATGATGTGAAAGTTATCATGAGCATATACTACTAGAGTTTTTTTTAGTGAAAGGGATGTTATGTTTTACCTATTTTAAAAATTTTATGACTCAGGATTAAAAAAAACTTTATGATGTCGTTGTTAAATAAATTACATGGTAACTCGATATTTTACGTTACTCGGAAGGGAAGCGTACCTGACTTGCAATCTGACAGGAGATATGGCTATTAAGAATTTTAATGTCTTTATAATACTAGTCAAAGGCTTTCTGCCATCGTGCCTTGAATATTATATTGTAAAATCTGTGTTATAATGTTATAGTTGAGAGTCTTTAACATGAGCTACGGGATGTTTTACGACTTTCTATTCGTTATCGCAGGGAGATCGCAATAAGAATGCCTCCTATGGGGAGCCATGACTTAAAAATATGGCAAAGTTGGGAGTCCACGGTGAGTTCTCTTCGGACGATGGAACTCGGACCATTTCATGTCTAGAAATACTATTTTTAGACTCGTTAGTGCTCAAGTTGATGTCGACCGGTTCTGCATCGACCAGAACCATTTACTTAATGTCTTATTTCATGAAATGTACCGCTGAATTAGACCTACGTTGACCTTTACTTGAGAATAAATTATTCTAATTGTACAATTACATTGTCAGTGGAGAGAGCAAAATTGCTTTTTCTTATTATAATCAGACTCCCTATTCTCGGTTTGTTCGCTGGGGCGTGAATATGAACTTAGTTTTATTTTCCACAGTAAAAAACTTAACAAAATAAAAAACCACGCAATGTTGTTGTAAAACACGCAATATAAGTTTTGTAAATTAACTTGTGGTGTTTCTTTTTTATAAGAATAACTTTGAGCGTGTTATTTTATCTATCTTTGAAATACTCTATTAAAATTGCTGCTCGAAAGCATTACTCGAGATTTGGCAATTTGAGTTATGTAGGAAATGATGCCCGATTTTTTTTTAAATTCAGGAAAATTAAACTGAAATATTTTTCTGTGGAATTTTGTACTATTTCGAACTCAAGCAAGATAACGTTTGTCGCGGGTCAGCTAGTTTAATATGAATTCTGCATGTTATAAATCTATTGCTGAGAATTGTTTGTTTCTCGTAATTTTGAACATAAAATACACTCATCAAAAGTGTCTAGGAATTAACTTTATTTATTCACAAAAAATAAAATAATAATAAACCATTTATGTCTTCGTACTGTACCAAAATAAAACTGTCTTTTCTTTACTCTTTCAGAATTTTAAGAAAGTAGGAAATGGATTGAAACTGATCACTGACACTGAGATAACTATTATTTTAATTTTTGTGAAGAAATAAAGTAAATCTCTAGACACTTTTGATGAGTGTACATTAGATTAAGATCACGCTCCTAACCCCGAAACCTATATGCTGAGGAGCACAAGTTTTAGTTTTTTGGTTTTAACTACGATCGGAAATTGTTTTAAAACAAAATCATTATCATTAACAGCTTATACACCGTGAAATTTACATCGTTTTGTTCCCGCCGTGTAGTGATAGTACCCGCCAAACTGAACAACTTTTCACGAAAAAAAAATTTCCTGCGACAAAAAAATTTTTGGTCTCTCCATACAAAGTGAGACTCCCGACCGACCCATTTTGTATGGAGAGACCAAAAATTTTTTTGTCGCAGGAAATTTTATTTTCGTCAAAAGTTGTTCAGTTTGACGGGTACTATCACTACACGGCGGGAACAAAACGATGTAAATTTCATGCTGTATAGGTGCCCATCGTGCGTGAGTGATGACTAATGTCGAAACTTGTTAAGTATTTATAAGCTTCTAAGGATGGAAGGAAGTTGATGCTATTATTGGGATGGCTAAATATTGAATGAATGCTCACTTTTTTACTCCATGCATAATATAAAGTATAACGAGGAACTTTTATTTTTGTATGCCAGTGAGGTACTTCCGATCGTGTCGATTTAACATATTCGATAACTCGATAACTGATTGATGCGATATCTGAGCACGTGACGAACTATACCTTGTCATATAAGGTGTAAATAAATTAGCTGACACTATTTTAAAGGATCAACCTACCCATGAAACTGAACAACTTTCCCCAAGAAACATGGACTGTCGGACGACAAAAAAAGTTGTCCCTTTCATACAATACCGTGCGGCCAGCTAATCGATTTACTATAGAAGATGCATATTTTTATGTCGTCCGACAGTCCATGTTTCTTGGGGAAAATTGATCAGTTTCATGGGTAGGTTGATCCTTTAAAATAGTGTAATTTGCACCTTGTATAATATTATTTCACCAAAATTGTAATTTGGATTTACATCATGTTAGTGAAATAACGCAAAACCCCTCGCAAAAAAAATATATTTTTTATACAAATTGACTCGGCTAGCTGAGGAGATTAAATGCAAAAATACGAGTAAATAAATAAAAAATTGCGATTTCGGAAATGTCCCAAAACAAAAGTTGTTCAGTTTCGAGGTTTCACTAACACGTAGTTGAGTAGTGGAGTTATTGCCGCAATTAGTGTGATTTGTGGTATCAAATTGAATATCTGCTATGCTAGGCTTTCTGCTAGGTGACTTGCTAAGCTAAGCTTATCTAAATACTATTAGATATATTTTTAAGTATTTCAGGGTTTAGCTTAGATATCTAGATTATTAAAAAATATGAATTAAGAAATAACAGTTTTTGTGCTTGTTATTCTTCTGATAAATCTCAGAACAGTAATATCTCGCAAATTAAGATTCATCAAAACAAATGAGTTTTAATGCATTTGACTTAAGAAACATTTTAATTGTGATTTATAGGATTCATACACCATACCATGAACCACCGAGATTTGATGCTGACATCTCCAAGCGCTTATTAAACGACCCGCGACACTATCACAGCGTTACATTTAATAACCTCGTACATAGCGGTGTAGAGAATTAGTGAATCAAGGAGGGTGACATTCGCAAGCAGCTTTGGACATCGATCCGTTAATGTCCGGTGGATCAGCGCCGGATATCCACGGGCGTCATGAGTGCACTCACCCCTCAACCGTGACGGGCTAGGGCTGGCCATTCTTACAAACTTTCAACCTTTACCATGGTGAAAGAGATCATCATCCATAGTCTGCAGTTCAGTCTGTCTTTGCGATGTTTTCCCAGAAGTTACGCTTCAAATCGTAGGATGTATAACGCGGACAAGGAAGTCGAAGAAAGATGTATTCTGATCATAATATCATGTGATTGTTAGGTCAATGTTCAACTCCATAAACCCTAGTAGGATCAGAGTTATTGAATCGCCCAAGGTCTTTGACATGGCTCATTGTAACGATTACTTCCGTAGCAACTAATTCAGCATTCTGAAAGATTATGGGAAGCTGCTGGATGCGAATAGAGCGTTTGGACGTTAGATATGAAGTATTTCAAATTGTCAACCCTGTCCACCGGCTTCATAGTGATGAAGTGTGTGGCTGTGCGATATCAGTATGCGACTCACACGCATGACTCACGCACGCGACGTGACACGCCTGTGTGTCGCTTATTGTCGTCCCTCGACTATAACTCGCTTAGGCTGCGTCTAGCTGTCAAACAACACTCTTAATTTTAACATCCAACCTTTAAACCATTACACTAAATCATCAAGAACACAATAGAACACTAACTTCACCGTACAAAATTAATTACAAAAACCCATCAAGTTTCCAGGATATTTCACACTGTGTTATTTTATACGGTCAAAGTGCCTTTCTACCAATAAGTTTATAAGCAAGTATGTTGCGAGATATTTTGCCGTGGCTATTAAACAAGGCAGCGTTCAAATGGGAAAAGATTGTGTAAAAGGTAAAAGCGAAGTGCACGAGTAAAGCGCGACATCGTTTATGCATGAGGCTGAATTATGCATGGATTCCAATCGGAGGTTCTGAGCGTCTAATAGCCGAGTAAAGCCCGGTCGGGCAAGCTAAGCTACACACTGTTCAGCTTCTTAACGATGCGGCCGTGTACAATCGCCTGTCTCTAGTTGTAGAGAAGCAATAATGCTTCTAAAGGGCACCATGTTCGCTCATACTTCCCATCATGCACAACTCCCTGTAATTCCAGGGAACATTGTCGAGTACAAAGTAAAATTATTCGATAACTTGATTGGCGTGTACATAAACCACCAATACTGACTGCGTAAGCATAATATCCATCCAACCTAATAATTTGGCGATAAAATGCAGTAAATTGTTACGAATCTCTGATATCTTGTTCTAACCGTCTAACGTCTATCAATCTCTCGGCCAATTAATGAGTCCACTCCGCACTAGTATGCAAACACAGTGAATTTCCTCGCAGGTTCGTTTCCACCGGCGGCGGCGGCGCAGGCGGCGATCGCCTCGCACAGGATGCATTTAATTACGGCATATTAATCGTGTAAGTGATGGATATTAATAAACCTTGTCCAGGTTCGAAGACCTAGGGGTAATCACTATCTCTTCAAATTTATTTGTCTGTAGTATCTTTTCACGGATATTACGAAGCGCCGTTTATTCTCGTTAATATATCGATTCGCTATTGATGAGGAAACCAGTTGTTTTAAGAGTTGCGTATCTTGCGTGTGTGTGGGCAGTATTTTTTTTTTTTCTTGATGTGTCTTCATGGAGATGACATTGCATTTCTAATCTCTTACCCCGTCTTAATGATCAATGGCTCCTTTCAATGATAGCTTTGGTGCTTAGTGAGAAATTCTCATAATATATTTTTACTCTATATCTTTTAGCTTTTTACTCTTCTTGTATCGTATTTGTATCTGAAGGTTGAGATGAGAATAAAATTGCAATATGAAGTCTAATGTAAGCGTATAGCTTGGGATCTCTTCCATCTGTTGTCAATTTAAGTAGTAATAAATGTCTGCGGCATACCGCAACAAGAATTGAACGATGAATTTAATTAAGCATATTACAGACAGGCGCGAGTGCAACCGCAAAACGTAATACAGGTATGTGAGCCACGTTTACAATGCAAAGGAACACTGCACTCAATTTGTTTAGGAGAATGCATGAATTTAATGCAAATGAAATTCAATTGTTACTGAAGATACAGTTATAAGAAAGTTGGAAAAAGTTGTAATAGGTATAGTAAGGGTCATGTTATGAATATATAAAGAGGTACAAACTGTCGCTCGCGATGGTTTCAACGTTTTCATCAAAAGAAACTGTTGAATCAAAAGAAACTGTTTCGCGATTAAAATAAAAATATCGCTGCACATACTCGATCGTTACCTTTGAACGCAGATGTGTGATGAACTTGAAAGACGATTAAAAACTTGCTTCATGAATATTTATTTTGTAAAATAGAACGAAGTAATTTTAGAGATGTGATTCAAATGTTACAAGAAATTGTACTGCAGCAATATAATAAAGATCGTAGTATTGAGCAATGCGGAGTGTGGAGGCGTCGATATAGTACTGAGTGCGATGGGTTGCGCAAAGCGTCGTCGTCGGGGTCATATTAATCCCGGGACAATATTCATTGTCATGTCTACTCCCCCACTGTTGAGACTCTAATAAATTTATGCTGAATAGTATCTTTATATTAATAAATATAAAATCATTCATGTAACAAACATAAAGTTCTTCACCATCTGATACGATGGGAAAGTTTTTGCCTAGATAGATATTTTAGCATTAATTCCAGAAAACATGGCAGACAAAACAAAATTATATTCAAATAGAAGTGTAAAATAAACTTATCAGAGACGTCGAAGTGTTTTTGAAGTGTATATTCCTTACTCATCGGTGGTATAAGTACATATTTCTCGCGAATAACTTAAACAAATATATGAAAGGCGTTGTAAAATGACACATGAATCTCAACTACACGAACTACACACTGGGAAACGTTGTAAAAACTAATTGAGAGAGTAAACGCTGATATTTTCTGTAAATGCATGTTTTGCTGTCAGTTCATGCACGCGTGGTGTGCTAAACAAATTACGATAATTTTGAAAGCTTCAATGACTGTAGTCAGGAAACATGTGCAATTAGAATCATTATTGACGTAAACGTTGAGGAGCAACAGGAGCAAATTCTGACATAATACCGAACCGGGCTCCTCGACCTTAAAACTGGAATACGTATTGAACTTGAAATGTGTTTACTCTAATTTTATGAGCTGATGCGGTAATAAATGTACTGTTGTTTGTTGCAGCCCAGAGGATAACAACTATCCAGCTGGATGGCGTGCAGTACTTCATCTCGAGAATGAACCCATACAGCCCGGAGCTCAACTATTTTCTAGCATACCAATACTGCAGGTAATATACGCTTATTTTAAAATATAAAAAGGAAGAGAAAATCTATATTAGCAAATTAAGTAATTAGAGTATAAGTATAGAGCTAGATGAAACCCCGTTACAGAACAACGGATGCTTATACCCTCAAGCAATAATCATGGCTCAGCAAATCTATGGTTTCCATTTCTCACGGGATAGTCACAGCAGATAATATAATAGTCGCATCGTGACTCGCTATCCCTATCTGTCGTGTCGTATCGGTGCTGTTCCCGTAACTAACTTCGGAGGGCGTTAACAAGACCCAATACTTAGGTTGACTAGGCACTAACCCAGGGTACATGGGTTTCCTGACCAGGAAGTGTAAGGACATTTGCATTCCCGTTAGGGTTTCTGGGAAAACTTGAAAACAATATCGGCTTAATTTTCTCTCAGCCAGTTCCGCGAGCTGTTCCCGACATTTAACACCCACGGACAACAGATTTGTGGCGAGACTGACTGCGCTTTGATGGTCCGCAAAGAATGGTTGAATCACTTACGCTTACGAGTATAACATTGGCTTTGGTGCAGCACAATAGTACGCACTTGAATAATTGTACCTATTGTTACAACTTTCTGGTGGTGCTTATATTTCTGTCTTTTGCTAAGTTAAGGTAAACACTACCTTCTATCGTAGCTATCGAAATATAAACTCACGATAAACGAATGGAATAAAATAGATCAAGATTGAATCATTAATACAAGTATAAACTGTAGTCTAAACTAGATAAGATTACTGACTCAATCCGCTATTCAATTTATAGGGTCATTATCTTAAAGGTACCGTACTCATTTCGTGATCCAAATCTGACCACGTGCATTCAAATGAAAGGTCAGTACCCTCGTCGGTCGGTCACGATGTCCTTCCTTCGGGTCTGTCACGACCTATTTACAGTTTCAATTGTTAACGACGCTGGGAATATTGTCGTGACATTTTAGCGATGCGTTCGTTTACGGGCAAAATGACGGAGACAGGGAATCGATTAAGGTTAATATAACGAGGGTGATATTACGTTGTTACTCGTAGTAAAAAGTGATTCATATAATGCAGATTTATCATTCGAGTTGACATGCGTGTCGCGAGGCAAAACAGGTGGTGGTGCGTGACGAAGTATCTTGGCGACACAGCGGGTCCGGGTGCCGTGGATAATTTACAAACTGCTTGACGCGTTACGGTCCTCAGATGGCAACAGCAAAAAGGAGCTAACGGTACATACACGACGAGGATACATGACGACCATTAGCCTTTTTTCATTTCATTATCGTCGCATTACGGGCAAAAAATAAAAATCAATTGATATGGACAGTGATTAAAATACGTCTTGATATGGGAACCAGAAACTGCAGTTAGTATAGGTATATAAAAACAAGACTTACTGCATCATTCATAATTGATAATGAAAACTTTTATAAGAATGTATATTATACATTGCCAAAATTTATTGATTAAAATTGAAGAGTACAGGAGGAGATACAAAAAATAAGACAGCTATAAGTATGACGCCATGTCAAGACTCGCTTAATGAATACAAGCGAAGGAAAAAATGCAAGATGAATGCAAATGGTGCATAATTTATGATGTTTCAATTCACCACAAAAAAACATAAGGAACGTATTTCATTTCATAATTCAATAACGTTACCACGAGGAAGCCTGGGAAAAGCATTCAGTCTCGCTTCGATCAACGCCAGCTGTCATCATTTTCAGACAAATTGAAATAATGATGCCCATAACTAGTCGATAAATCTTTATCCGGTCCATTATATTATTTTGCTGGAGATTTGTCTCTATTCCAGTTGATTATTAGACGTCAGCACAGATATTTTGCAGAATCCAATCAAGTTATAAAACGTTATAGCACACTCGTATAACTGCACACGTTGATGGGCGATTATGAGACGCCGCAAGGGGTTTTTAATCTCCTGGAGTTTTCTGAACTTGGATGTGGAATGTAGTCGCGTAGGTGCAAGGCCACAGCCTGTCTTTAGCGGATAAATTGCCTCGCAACAAACAGGCTTCGTGCCCTCCCGTCTCCGTCGGGCTAGCTAATAGCTGAATATGCTTACCTGGTAGTTATTTAGCTAAGTCGCGTTTATTATAGAGCCCGTGGGACAAGTCTGGCTGCAGTAATATTTTCCTACTATTTTTAGATGTTGTTAGGCTTGAACTCGACCTTTGAAAAAAAGAGGTACGATTTTAAGATATTATAACTAGCAAAATAAAACAGTTTTTTAGTTGTTTTGTTAGGTTACCACGAAATTTCTTATTTTGAGGATTTTGATTTGTTTACTTGTATTTATCATTTGTAAGATTCACCGCGTTTGAATTTATCTAGTCAAAATATGTTTATTTTCAGATCATTAGGACTGCAACTAGCTTCCTTTGAAACGAAGGAGAAGGCCGATTCAATAACAACATACCTCACAAATGCAGGTATATTATTAATTAATTAAATAATCATGTCGTGTTTACAAAGTATTTTCTTGCCAATGTTGTTTGTTGTTGTAGTTTGACTTATTGCAGCAGAAACAAATGCATTGCTTACTTTTGTACAGGTAATGCAGACAAACAGACAGAGAAACCTTCATTCAAATTAATAGCCAGTTATCTTGTTCTTCAAACCGGGACGTAGTACGGCAAATGCTGTAATGGAAGTGGGCGGTTACCTTCCTTGATGGTTCTTAAATCTATTTTTTCCCGCTCCTTATTCCAGGCTACAATAAGTATGACTTCTGGACGTCGGGCAACAATCTCGGCACGGACATGTACCTGTGGATGAGCACGGGTCTTCCCTTTAACGCCACGTTCAATTACATGAGGCGTATGACCATGGATGCCCCGAGCCAGCCCACGGACGACAGCATTGACCCTCTGGACGTGCCCCAAGGCAGCACCGCCCCGCAACGCACCGCTAGGCACGGGTATGTAACTTTTTATCTTGTTTACCTTTTTTGTTTTTATACGATTGAATAGGTAAACAGGCGTAGTTGAACCCAGTTTTTTACAGCCAGCCATCATATGAAATTTCTTGTTAGCGTATTTTACTATAACTTACACGGAAAGATTCATGGCTAATTATGTTAAACACCCTTTTACAACTGACACAACATTTCTGGAACTGCTGTTTTGTGGTAGTCAAAGGTGGAATAAGATTTAAAATCGATGTTCTAGGGGCTAGAGCGTACCCGGTAGATAACTTTATATTAATAAAATACTTAGCGGCTATTAAGATAATACATTTTTTCATAAACCATGTGAACTCTCATTGAAGTTCATGAGAAATGTGGTTGCAAAGATCAGCGATTGCAAATCTGATATTCCATTACAAAAAATGCTGTTATTTTTTATCTTAACGATGCAACAGTGGGAAAGGTAGAAAATATTTTTCCCATTGAAAGTTATCTTTCAAGTCCAGAAAATTATCCATTTTCCCATGATGCACTTCGCTGGTTACTATTAACTCCAGTCGGTCTCCTATCATTAAGTCGTCATGTCATGAGATTGAACAACGGTTCCAAAACCATACAATTTATCATCGGCTTTTCCATTTGATGTTTTACAGCAACATAAAATCATCAAGATACTTTGTAGTATGTTAGTATCATCAAGAGACTTTGTAGTTAGTATAGTATCTTTCGTGGAGTATGTTATTGGAAGGTCTTTAAATCAATCACTGATGCAGTTGCGAAACTTTTTTACTTTATATAAAATTATTATAACTGTGTTTCTTTTTAATTTATATTAATTATTATTTGATATTGATCATCTCATGTAACATTCAATGACCAATGATATTATTTTATATTATAGTAGAAATTTATGAATACTACTTAATTTATTTATATTATTGTTTGTATAATTTATTTGTATTATTTTCAATTATTAATAATTTTGTTATAAATAAACACTTCATTAGTTTATGGAAGTACTAACTAACGTAGTGTTAAGAGCACCTATTTCATAAAATCTAGTCGTTTTCCAGGACCGAGCATGTGATGACAAACGGCTGCGTGGCTCTCAAGGCGCCGACCTTCCACTGGGAGCCCCAGCACTGCGGCGAGATCAAGGACTTCATCTGCGAGCAGACGCGCTGCTACTACTACAACTATGGCTCCATCCCCGTCTCCTCCGCGCAGGGGTAATGCCAGGTGAGATGCCAGCCGTCTCCGGAGGCCCACTCCCCGGCCAAACGCGCAAAAGTCGCCATTCGACCAAGTCCTCTAACTACTTCAGGACTTTAGTAGTTTTTAGTTGTGCAGTAGTGTGTGCTAACAGTTCAGTTAATTTAGCTAGCGCAGTTTTAGAAGCGCGAGGGCCCGCGGGACTAGGCCTCTGCGCCAACCCAACCACCAAACAAGAGCCCTATACACCCAGTAAAAAAATTATATTTGGCAGTTTAAAATGGTTTCAAATTAATCGCATCTTTCAAAATTTATGACATCCATTTGGTGGGTGGGTGAAGGGGGCTTTGCTTGGTATCTCTGATACTTTAAATGTTTGTGATAAACTAACGATACATTGTTTGATTTTTTTATGAAATAACACTCTGTCTAAAATAGCCGGTCACACATTGATTGTGACGACAATTTTAGTCAGCGTACGTACAAGCGGCTCTCTAACACGAGGGTCGTCTGTTGTGCAGGAAACCCCTATCACTGACGACCACGACGACGGCGCACCCGCTGACGTCGTCGTCGCCGCCGCCGCCGCGCTCCGAGCACCTGCCAACCCACTTCACCCTCAACGACCTCATCGGCAAGCTGCGGCCCTCCTCCCTCGACGGACTGCAATCCCCGCACCTCAAGACGAACGCGCTAATGAAATCTCCCCCGCAAATAGACTCCCACTACTCCCGAGCGTCCGATGCTCACTCGCACGACCACGAACAGGAGCAGAAAGAGGAGCCAACTCAGGGTCCGTATGAAAACGACGACGGTATGGTCGGGGACGATCCCGCCGCCTACTTAGCGCAAGAAGCTCGCGACACCCCTGCCGCTGACGAAGCGGCCTCTACCGCCGAGCCCGACGCTACCGAGCACTCCGTCCACGCCAGCGGCATGCTGGCACCCCCCGCATACTAGTGCCCGGTTCGGCGGCAACAACATTGTAATTTTTCATGACAATTAGCATTTATCTACCAAAAGTATTACTTATCTCGTTGAGAAGCTTTTAGAAAGGAGGCTGCAGTAGCTGCTGAAGGTGTGTAGGACTTGCTAGAATGTAAAAGAGTTTTCTGATTCTTCAATAGAACGTCGAGTTTAGTGATTGTCGACTGGGACTATGGTTTTAATGGGGCAATATTACTTCACGTGAAGGTGCTGGCGACTCGCTGCTCGCGACTTGCCTCCGTCTTCGAATATTATTGAATGAATATCACAAAATGAGTATTCCACGAATATAGGTACCTAACTTTGCTAAGGTTAATTAATTTAGGTGTGTCAGATCTCCGGTACTTTCATTTAAAACGTAAAGTGTATTAACTTAATATAAGAAAATTTGAGCCAATAGAAGTTGGACTTATAAAATTCAAATAGTGGTAAATAAGATAATGTTTATATACGTGACGTACCTAGTTAAGTATTAATAAGTTGAGACTCAAGAATTTAAAGAATAGTGATGTAGCGAAGTTAATAAAGTTTAAACTTTATAAGAAATAATGTTTCATTTTGGTCAGGTTCTTAATCCTTGGCTTATTCGAAGTTTAATAGAAGAAGACTCACCAGCCATTGATGACGCCCTCGACATTGAGCATGGGGACGATCTTGAAGACGTACTTGGCGCGCAGTTCGGAGGCGGTTGGCGAGTCAGCCAGGACGCAGCCCAGGGTGCCATCCATCACCCAGGACGCGTTGCTCTCGCCGGGGTGAACACGAGCCGTTAAGAAAATTATTTCACGATCCTGCAAATCAAAGTAGAAAAACCTTTTATTAGCAAAGGAATAAGTAATTTCCATATTTTCATAACAGTGGTTAAAATATACCAATAATAGAATGACAGTAAATTGAACTAATGAGAAGAATTAGTAGCACTAGTTTAACCATGAAACTTTCTATTATCTGTGCATGGAACTAATGGAAACGCACTACTTTTTAGACTTTCCAATAGGCAGTACGAAGACCATCATTCTCAAAATCATCATCAGCTGCTTATAACAAACCTACAATAAATTGTCACGGTATCACTGTACTTTGTGGTATTGTTACAATGCCCCAGTTTGAACGAATAAAGGACAGAAACCAAAATGTTTGACCTCTGGGCTTCAATATGAACATAAAAATATTATTATATGACGGAAAAATATTAGGGGCGACAGAAAACCAGCGTTTATCTCTCTGGAGATAGACATTTTGCTGAGTCGCTAGCCTTTTTTAATATTGCGTCACATTGCACATGGAAGTACTATTTTAAATACTGTCATTACAATTGTACTCTTTGTCTCTCGATGTACTTTATTGTGTAGTGTCGTAAAATTGAAATAAATAGTTTTTCTTTCTTTCTCTTCTTTCTTTCTATTATAATATTGACTCATTTTTTTTACATTTATTTTGGATACTCCCATATAGGCGGCTAAATTCATTATATATTATTTCAAAATGTTTCGTGATTTTAATTATTTTTACTATGGCTGTTCAAAGCTAGGCCCATTTTGGTTGCTCCCCTTTAAGTTTACTTGTATCAAAAATGTAAAAAGCAGAGAATTATGGAGAGCATTTTTCCGTTACCTACCACAACTGGATTAGTTGGCGTATCTTCAGCTGAGATGGTCAGCAATGGTACTTCGTTATTATTGATCGAATAACAGAGTGGTTCAGCACGAATGCACGCTCCAGTCGGCATGTTCAAACTCCATTGCCAGATACGGGTCTGGAAGAGATATTAGTTCAAATATTTAACAGGACTAGGTAGTCTTATAAAATAAAAAGTATATGATATGCATTTTTACGGTTAACAAAGTTTTTATCAGATTATTTGATTCTCTGCACTTCTGCCAAAGTTGGCTCTGATCTGATAATTAACCAATGACACTTACCATCATCATGGAGTATGTGAAGGGGAAGTGGTATGCTAAGTAGCAGATGTCGTTTGAGTGCGGGAAATCTATATTGAAGGTCACAGTCAAGTAGCATTTGTTGTGATTCTTCTGGTTCGAGTAGTGGTAGCTGTTGCGATAGTAGCAGATATCAGAACCCGCCCGTACCCATCCTAAAAAAATATTAAAATGAAACACCAAAAAATTTCTACTCTTATCAAGTCATTGGAATAACATTACAACATTTTAAGTAGGTATACCTACCCTATACCAAGTGAGTTAATAATAATAAGTCAAGAGTAACTGTGTCTTATTCATTTGTAAGATCTACCGATTAGAATAAAGTTGCCTGCAAGAAGGCCTGACCACCACTATTGTTATATGTTTCGCAGTTAGGTTCAAGGAGGTGTCACCGTCGGTAAGTCATGCGCGGTCAGAAGTCTGCAGGAATGAAGAACAACTAACGAGTAGATACCTGGTTTGCCAAGCATGGCTTCCTTTACTGAGTACATAACAGGCTTCATGCCGAAGTTAAACTGACTGTCGGACTTTTCACAATTCACTATGTTGAAGATGTAGGGTCTGCCTTGTTGCATATTGCGCACCTCGAAGTAGAACCACTGGTGGCGCTTATTTGAGTTCACATCAGGCATCAGAATAAGTTCGTATTCTCGAGGACCTACCTAGAGTGGATATAAAAATAAGTATGTATTTAAAATTAAGGTTATTTTATAGCTTTGTGTTATGGTAAAAAGCCTTGTGTGTACTCTTGCCAACATAACACCAAAGAATACTTTGTCAATTTTTAAATATGAGTTCCAATATTTTTTAAGAATAGAATACAAGAATCCCGAATCTGAATGATTAATCTAAATATAAGGAAGAGCGGTGCCTCCTGACACAGGCTTTATTTTAAAAGGAGGCTCCTGCCACTACTATAAGTTAAGAAACTAGTTTAAGAAATAAGTTTAAGAAATAAAGATCAGATCAGATTATCTGTATTTTAGTCTATGCGGTACAAAATGAGAATAAATAAATAATCATTATTATTAAAAAAAAGAACAACAGTACAAATATCCAATATTTCTGCCGAATCTTTCAGGTACGGAATGTCTGTTTCGTTATGTACCTAGCCCTCCTGGCAACTAGTTAAAAATTAACTCGTAATCGAATTTTATTATAATATTGTGAAGCAGGTTCCAGCTATTATACAAATGAAAGCTCTTTGGATAAAGTCGTTTGTGGCGGCGCCATTTAAAATAGAATAGAATATTGTTATTTTCTCTTGCTGCATGCATGCAACGAAATTAGGTAGCTTTTGCTAACCATTCTCCTAAAATAATATTTTATAGAAAAACCGGTACCTATGTACAGCCGAACTAACTGCATCATGATGGGCCATAGGTACGATCATTCTCATCCTGTCATTCAAATACAAGTAGGTCGAAATTAGCTTGAACATACATTTAACGGTTTTACAGTTTGACACCTTATTGTTTTGATGGTTTCAAACGAATTATAGGTGAAATGGGTCATTCATGATTCAGTTGGTTCGACTGTATATTTTATATTTCAGCAGGAATAGGCAAAGCTCTTTAGATAATCTTCACAGAGCCTCTTTTAATCAATATTTACCTGAATTGCTTTTCTTAGATTTCCAGATTCAAACCTTGATTCGAAGTTGAGTCGTGTTGAGAAACCTGTTATCTTGGTGATGTCAATTTCATCATTATTTGTTAGGAATAGACTGTCGCTACTGGAATTGAAAAAATAAATAAAATTATTTTTAGAACATGTTTGCTAAGTTGCTAAGTTTTGCTAAGTTTGTTAATTTGTAGTTCAATGGCATATAACACGGAGAGATATTAACCTTTTTTGTAAGTTTTCACCGGGAACACTAGCGGCACTCGACAGTTGATCCAAATCATACACAACTTCATTCATGTATGCTTCGGGATTAATTGCTCGGTCTACACAAGACAGGAGTTTATTTCTGAAAGCCAACATTTCATCCCATTTTATTCTGGTTCTTTTATTTTGAGTGTTCTGACCAAAATGTAATTTGGATATCAGAATGCGCGACACTGGTGTCAATTCTATGCAGCGAAACTTAAACTTAATTTTATACCAGTCTTGTCACTTTCTGACCCACGACCATGAAAAAGGACGGGAGATTGTTGGCACTATTAAACGTCAAATTTTATGTCACAAACGTCAATTTTATGTTGCAAATGTCAATTTTAAGCAGGACCCTAAAACAAGCCATTTAAAATTACACACGTCAAAACTTGACATTTGCGCTATAAAATTTGGTGCTTACGATGGTTGACAATCTCTTGTCCTTTTTCATCGTCGTGGGTCAGAAAGTGACAACACTGATATAAAATTCGCCCGTGGAATTGACACCAATAAGAGACATAAGCCCAACTTCAAATATCAGTATAGACAGAAAACCGCAGTCCATTTTTTATAATGTTATTCATCATTATGTCATTTATCCACTGTTGCTCTTCTTTCAATCCTCACGATTCTATGCCATTCGCATCCAGTTTGATCTTGCCAGTTTGCTGGTCGCTGGTAGTTTATCTAAGTTTTCCGTGCAGTTTCGGGCGTGAACTTAGAAATAAATGAGCTCTATAATTATCCCTGGGCACAGCACGGGTATTCGCGGTTACGCCGCGCTTAAGCCATGAACCGCAATAATTTGTAGCAAAATGGGTCGTTTATTTCTACGCATACCAAAAATACCTGCAAGCGATCCGTTCCATTGTATATAAGGGTTCCGGATGATTGTAGCTCTGTCCACCGTTCAGGTCTGGGTACGCTACCTTGACAAACGGTATGATACTTCGTACTCTTGATGATATCGTGCAATATACCGAAGAAAAAGATTTGTACTTTGAAATGTCTTTATGGAGCTTTAAGGACGAACATGACGTTGAAGCTGAAAATTATGAAAAAACAAACAAAATTGAAACAAGCAAAGAGATTCATTTTATTCATTTAGAAATAAGCTAATTTTATTGGTGTATGGATACCCCACGGATTTTTAAGAGTGAAAGTATATAATATATTCAAAGTCTCATTACGTACAGGAGCTATAAATATTGTCTGTGTGGAACCCAGATCAGATAGGTTGTATTTTTTTTATTACAAGCATTCTTTAGATTATGGCTTGTTTGGGTAATCTGGGCTCATACTTACAGGAAGTTTCATGGATTCCATATCTTCCTTGCATGAATGACGGTGATTGGGATGGCGACTGGCCTGAAATACTGTCGAAATCAGGATTTCCCAAAACAGTGCTGAGTAGCGGGTTAGGTAGGAGTAAATTTCTTCCAGACTGTGAGCAGAGGAAATCTTCAAGTATCGAATTTCGGGAATTCGATCGACTTTTGACTTGCCGTATTTGTTTGTTATAAGACCCGAATTCTTTGAAATATGTGAAATATCTGAAAATCAATATTAGAATTATGCATAACGAAAACATAGTTTTATTTTTAAATCAGAAAAAGTATGGAATAATAATTTACTATACTTCTTTAAGTCTTCTGTATCTCTCTCATTAGGATTGATCCACAGTGAACTTTGTATGCTATCTCCAGCTTTGAGAAGAACTTTCTCTGGTTCCTCATCTTTTTCTACTTTAATATCCGATTCTTCTAAATCGAAGTCTGGGAATTCATCTATACTATCAATATCCGCATCGGGAGTATCATCTTCCAAATCAGAATTGACAGTCTTTGAATCGGAGTTTGGTCCATCTTCTTCATCTTCATGACAAGGCCATAAGGTGTTAGTACCTACAAAGAAGTAAATTGATTTACAGACATAATAGAATTGTAGGATGTTGGACCAATTAAGTGTTCTCTGTTATTTTCTTCTGTGAAGTGGATACTTGGTTGTGTATTCATAAAATAAGAATTTAAAAACCAACCATTCTATTAACACAACCACTACTTAAAAAGTTATGATATGACTCGAATTTTAAAATCTGGCCACATGAACTGCAACAAGAACGAGATTGTTGTAGGACACGTAAGTAGTATGATGATTAAATGACTCATTATACATGGTATTTCGCTACGGGATAAAATCCGAAACGAAATCATCCGTCAGAGGACCAAGGTGGTGGATATTGTCCAGAAATGTAGCAAGCTGAAGTGGCAGTGGGCTGGCCACGTATGTCGCAGAACCGATGAGCGTTGGAGCAGACGGGTTCTCGAATGGAGACCGCGTCTCGGGCAGCGTAGTGTGGGACGCCCCCCTGGCAGGTGGACTGATGACCTGAAGAAGGTCGCTGGTGGTAGCTGGATGAGGAAAGCGGGTGATCGTGCGCTTTGGCGTACCCTTGGGGAGGCCTACATCCAGCAGTGGACTGCAATAGGCTGATTGATTGATTGATTCACATGATAGCAGAATGTGTAAATTTACCTTTTAGAATAGGATTAAGATTGAACGAGGCAGGACTACACGCAGGAACAGGTAGAGCCTGGTGTTTGAGACAAAGAGTGATGACAGAGCACACTCGAGCCAGCAGCCCGTCGAACTCGGGCTCGTCCGGGCACTGGGAGCAAAAACGGTGTAGAATCTGCACGTGTTTCTTTGTACAAAGAGCTCGGCGGCCTGCCTCTGGAATTTTTTAATATTTATATTACAATATTGATTTATAAGGAGTTAATAAATCTTTGAAATTAATCTGTCACACGTAACGAAGTTGCAGAATTTATGTAAAAGCATAACAAGCCAGAGTTCAGAAATACAATGAGGAATAAAACTGAAATTGTATTATTAACGTTTCACACTGAGCTTGTAGCGCCATTTAGTTCCAATTTTATTTCTCAATAAATGGGTTAATTTTGTTGGAGTGCTTTATTTACAAATAAACTTGCATATAATATTATTTTGTACGAGTTAATAAAAGGGTTACATAACAAGTGCGGCATAACATTTAGGAAGCCAAATTGTGTGCGCAAATTGTTAGTTGGAAGTGTATATACTGTTTACGTACTTATGTTGCAAAGGTGCTGCAGCGTCTGAAGTATGTGAGCGCAAATCTTGAGTCTCATGCGCCCCTCGTAGCGATCCCAGCGGTCGAACACTCTGAGGATCATGTTACAGAGGCCTGTCTTCACGATCTGCATGCAGCACACCTCTGTGTGAGTTACGTACGTGTGACTCAAATGACATACATAAATATCGGGCATTGGACATGCAAGAACAATAATTTAGAACGTAAACATAAATTTGTAAACAAAGAATGTGACAGGTAACAGTAACAAGTACGAGATCACAATGGAAACTTATCCGGTGATAGTCATTGATCAATCCGAGTGAAACATTAAAATTCAATGCCGTGAACATTATGTTGTCCTATTGTATTTTAAAGTGTGGTTGGTGGCTTATCATATTTATTGATAAAAACAATTAATCACATTGATGGGTGTTCTTAGTAAAATATGGCTTAAAAATATTTAGATTAAATAAAACTGCATACTCAACTGTTTTTGCTGAAGTAGTCGATAGCATCGAGACAAAGTCGTAGTCTTGCGGTGGGGATGAACCCAAGGCTCACCAGCACTCGCTCATAGGTTGCCACAATACCGTCACGAATCAGGATTGATGTGGTCACAACTGGAAATTAATTTTAATTATTTTTTTCTACGTATTGTGATTTAAAAATTATATTGAATGATAATTTATGTGACAAGATACCCACTCACCATTTTTAGCAAGTTGTTTAATTATGACAAGCAAAGGAAAAATCAACTTGTTGTCATTAAAATGTCCTTTTAGTATAAGGTGCATTGTTCGCACGCATCCGATCATCCGTACTTTGATAGCAAATTTAGGATCTGAAATTATTTACAAGATCTAGTTTAGTACACACCTTAGCACGCTTATATATACTCTAAGGTACACACTTTATAAAAATAAAGGTTCTCGTTATTAATCTATTAAATAATAATTACTTTACAATTTTGCTCTGTTGTAACTACACTTACTTTTATTACAATCTGTCTAAAATATTTTTTTAAGGCGATACTTTTCAACTATTACAAGTATGCTATTTACTATTCCTATGACAAATAAGTAGGTACGATCCACAGAAGTTGACTTGGCACCTCGCCGCGCCGCAAGTATGCTTCATACTATCAAAGTGCAAAGTAAACTTACCGTGGGGGTAAAGATAAATATCAAATTATTTAAAAACTATGAAGTTTATTAAGCGACGAAAACTTACAGTTTGATATTTTTTGTTTTCAGATAAATACCATTGATCTAATCTACACTCGTTTAACTTAATCCATGATGTGTTAGTAACCTCGCGAACTAAGGGGAGTAAGAATCCAAATAAGATCCTGCAGCACTAGTTCGCTTGATGCGCTGCGTTCACGCTTGTCATGCATGGTGGAGAGCACCTTCCGCAGGACTGCCTGCGTCCCCTTTATCTGGATGAAGTCCTGGGCGCATTGCTGACGCGCAAGATTGTTCGCTGGAATCAACCGCATGCGTTAGATCCTACCTTTCGGCGCTAAAGTGGCGAGAATCCACACGAGGTCCTGAGCCATCAGCTCGTTATTGATGTTGCTGTCGCGTTTTATTTGCACCGTGATCAACAATCGAATCATCAGCTGGGTTCCGTTTAACAATATGAAGTGCTGCACGCATTGCTGCCTCGCGAGGATGTTCGCTGAAATTTCGATACCCACACTTTTGACAGTCATTCCGATATTGTAGAAGTGATTTGATGAGAGTGAGTTCCGTACTGAAAATCCACTTAGCGTGTTGTGCCGAAGTGCTTTTAGTCGAGAAGCGAGGTCAGCGAATACATTAGAGAAGCCAAATTTAGCAGGTAATTTGATTAGTCAAAACTGTCAGTATCGCCTACATATGATCGTAGCATTTACAGCCATTGTTCAATCTTTGAGAAGTACCTACGTCAGTTAATGGCATGGCACGGTGAAATATCAATTGACTGTATAATCGCTTCGATATAACATAACAAGGCCATGTTTTCAAGTAGTTCAATGTCAAACGTGTATAAAGTGAGCTCGTTTTAAATGTCAGTAAGTAAGACTGCTAGGAGAAGGTTTGGTAAGATAATTTGCTATTTCATTTCGAATTAAAGTGGTGCAGCAAACTAGTTATATATTATTGCCATATTAATATTTGCATTGAGCTTTTTTCCAAAGCATGCATTGAGCAAATATAAATTGTTGTTGTTATTTTTAGTGAAAATGATGTCAGTTGAGGCATTAGAAGACCTTTTGATTAGTAATCACCTTCTTGCTCAGACGTACCACTCTTAGCAACAGGAGCTTTATTCTCTTTCCCTGACTTTTTATTATTAATTTTCTTCTTGTTTCCTGTTGCTTCGACGGCTACTATAGAGTCTGAGGTATATAAAACAATTTTTAAGTATCTTTTCACGTGTCATAGGGATGAATAAGGTTTTCAGGGTTATAAGCAAGATGTAAATATCGCCACTTTTGAATATTCTTAAAAGATTTTCATTGGTTGAACAAATGTCAGATGGATTTTTGACGTTTTACTGTCTTTATTTTATTTAGGAACACTCGACAGTGGCGCTATTTACTTCCAGTTTTTTACCCATTACCCAGTATTACCTGAACATTTCTTTCCTTTTCCTTGTTTCAAACATAATGTTTCTCTCAATATTGATGTGATGTAAGTACATGTGGCAGAGTCTCTTGAGGTCTGAAAATAAATTGAACATTTGTTAAATTTCAGCGACATCCTTTTTAAAATTAAAAAGTACTAAGATAAAAAAATAAAAATAAAAAAAAGATAAAAATGTCTTTATTTTAAGATTTAACAAAATCATTCTTCGGCGTCAATGGACAAAAGAAGTTTGTCCCTCCCTAGTATTTTTTTGTTTGTTTGTCAATAGGTCAGAATAATAATCAATAATCCGTAGGTTCTGGGTTGGAATCCCGGGGAGGACACAGATAAGCAAAAAACTTTTAGTCAAAGCATTATTGGCTGACTCACTGAGATGACTTCGTTCTACGGAAGACACGTTAAACCATCGTCGGTTACATTACAGCTATTATCAACGGAAATAGCCGTTAACATAATGATTCTGACACTAGAATTTGTGAGGTAGACGACCGAACTCACATGGTACGAGTATACTAGTAATAATAACGGATGTCACATTCTTGCTAATAAATATCACTTGATCAAAGACAAATATTTTTTAGTTTTTTTGCTATTAGCTACTTCGATACTTAAGAAGCAGAGGTTCACTTCGATCCCGATTATCCTATCACCAAGCCCTACCATGATTGCAGTAGAGCAAGCCAAAGTTATTAAAAAATAATCTGCTGTTTCATACAAATTGGTAATACCTATAAGACTATTTGTAAAAAAATCAGCTGTTTCATACAAATAAAGGGTCTTCCAACAAGGACGGGTCGATGTTAAAATTAAATAAAACAAGATGTGTCTGAGATATTAACGAAATTTATTTTTTATTTGAAAGGCCCATTTATGCCATTATGGATGGAATATGACATCGTTCAAATGTCCGCCGCGGCTTCGTATGGTGGCTCGAATCCGAGAGGTACAATTTTTAATGACTCCGCTGCATAGGGTGTTTCAAATAGAGCGGGTCGATGTTAATAATCTGTGGCGGCCATTTTGTTTTGGTGGCATCTGTCAAATCAGTTTTTTCTTATTCAGTCACTGATGCCAAATCACCATGGCAAGTTACACGGTTGAGCAGCATGTGCAAATGATAAAACTTTATTATCAAAATGAGTGTTCGTTAGTGCAAACGTTGCGCGCATTAAAAATTGGACCTCTCGGATTCGTGCCACCATACGAAGCCGCGGCGGACATTTGAACGATGTCATATTCCATCCATAATGGCATAAATGGGCCTTTCAAATAAAAAATAAATTTCGTTAATATCTCACACATATCTTGTTTTATTCAATTTTAACATCGACCCGTCCTTGTTGAAAGACCCAACAGCAGATTATTTTTGGTTGAGTTACAGAGTTGGCCCCATAGTAAAAGTTGTTGCACATCACTAACACATTATGTGGTTTAAAGGATAATGAGACTTTTCATTACACACTGTATATCCAATACCGAGGTCTGAACCCCAAGTTGCCGCCCTTAGGCTTGTTGTCTCAAATTTTGGGGGTATGCCTCCCTCTCGCAAGGGTGGTTACATCATAATTTAGTAAATGCATTAGGTCAAAAAGTTTGTAGACTACATATTACATATATTGATAAAAATCTTGTGAAATATGCTAACCAGTGAAGAACTTACATCCAAAATAGTAAGTAGCATTTGCACAGCTCCAGATTGTTTGTTCCATAATTTGTCTAAAGTAGTTTGGCGTACGTGTTTATCTGAAATATAAAGTTAATTGTTTTGAGTACATTTTGTTACATTTTGTACTTTAGTCAATAATTTACAGTAAACAAAGTCGTTAATTAAGACCTAGCTATTGTCGAGACCATATCAATTATTTTTCATTTCCTTTTTATGTTCAAATGGTTTATTAGTAGTCAATAGGTACGCATTGTGAGCTTTTGTGATCCGAGACCTGGAGTCCTATAATACAGGCCTCGGCTTAGCTCAGGCTTCAGTCTCCCACAAATTGAACAAAACTAAGTAGATATACCTGTAATGTGTTACTGACCTAATGTAAAATTGTGGAGAGAAATAAACACTTATTATTATTATTATAATGGTATTTAGTAAATAATGTTGTACAATAACTAAAAATATAGAACAAGTAGCAATTGTTCCCGTCACAAGATGGCCTCGCTTCGCATATGTCTGTATGTAAACGACCGCGTCACACCTTACTCCCGACTCGTCAAACTTCCGTACTTTGTCAGTGGACTGAGGGCCCTCGGAGGCCGACTAGTGCTCTTTCCACGTTTAAAATTATTACCTTCTTTCTTTGTAAGTCAACCGAGAAACTGCTCTATAAACACCGGTCTGGTCTGGATCGTTCAATTTTATTATTAGCACATTACTCGTCCAATTACCAGCATGTTTTTTTTAATGCAAATTTCACTAAACGAGTTCTCTGATACAGTTTTGATGTGATTTTGAATTACAAATTTGGTTGAATATTTAGTGGCAGGACGAACTAAAAAAAAATTCCAATACGTGGCTTAGTGATGCTCTGGACAGAGAAGGGTGGAAAGAAAAGCGAGAGGCCTTTGCCCAGCAGTGGGACAACATAGGCTAAGTAAGATAAGATAAGATTGTAAGGTTTAGTTAGATGTACAGATTGTTCAATAAAATACTCATGCACTATATTTAACTCGTTCAGCGTAAGCGTCGATTTAAAAATTAATGACATCATAAATACGTATGTATTAAAACAATATAAGTATTTTGAGACGAGAACATGCTCTTTAAATGCTTGGGATCTTCCGAGTCAATTACATAAAATATGTTAAGTGCGCTGATTGCAACGAGCCAGTGGGCATAGTTTATGTGTAACTCAAAGGGCAGAGTAAGTTTCTGTCTGTTAACAGTATTGAACTTAAGCCTTAAGGCAATTTTTCACAGAAATTATTATGTCAGTGATTTCTGGAAGTGTTTATTTTATCACAAAATACATAAAAATAAAACTAAAGTGTGCTAAAGAAGTTACTTATTGTGGATACTTTGTCCACTTTTATGAAATTATGATTCAATATTTGGAGGACACTTAGCGTTATTTATAATTTTTGACCAATTAATCTCTTCCTAAGCGCATCCGATTGTTGTTGTTGGCTGTCGCGTATTGATTGTTTATGTTTAGGTCAATGGTGCAGTAAGCTATCCCGGACAGTAAGTATTGTGGGCTGACAATGACATGCGCGGCCGGCCTGCGCTGGCGCATCGCCAACGGGGAACTCGCACGTCACGCGCGCTCGACGCCGGCACACCGTCTATAATACGCCGGCTTTCTAGAAAATACTGACGCCATGGCAACAGATGGTCAACAAACATTTTAGAAATGTTTGCGTATTTAATAAAAGGAAAAAGGTTATTGTTTATAGAATGTAAGGAAACTAGCAGCTCTTTCTTACAAGCTTTTAACGGTTTTCATTGTAGATTGGATAACGATAGATATATTTTCTTAGTTCCAAATTCCAAACATACAGTTCATTCACGTTAGCCAATTTGTCTAACCATCAGATTCAGTATAGTAGTCAAAGCCAGTCATGAGAATCCAGACTATTATATTATTTCAGGATTGTTCTAAGAACAAAATCGGTCGGTCATTTATCGGTTTTCCTGAATGGTACAGCAATTGATTTATCAGCTTGCGCTTGCAGTGTTTTGATTAACACCAGTCTACAAAGTCACAAACACATGGCATCTACATTAAAATTGTGTACGTACAACATCAAATTATTTTAATGAGATAAAAGATGACAAATTGCCACCAGCAGCGGTCAGTACTAGCGTAGTAACACGTCGAAGAGTTGGTCAGTTTGCCAGCCGCTACCAGTGTAAACATGTTCCTGTCTCGCGCTGCCAAATAAATAAAAATCTCATTTAAAAATTAAGATCGGCATGAAAGACGGTCTTAGAATAGTACAATCATTATGTTGTACGGAAATTATCAACTGGATAACACGAGGAGGTGGACATAACAGTTATATCATGTCGTTTGATGATGCTGGACCTTGGTTGGATTGTGGTTTGATTATGTGGTAAACTAATTTAGAAATCCATTAGTTTATTTACAGTTTATAAGTTCGGGTTTCATTAAAATGTATACGCGTACTGTGGGCGGAGCAACTTCCGCTATCAAAATGAAAATTTAAGAAAATACTTATTAATAAATTTGATTTAAAACTTTCTTAACGAAACGTTTTCTATATTTATTCATCTAAGCGTCTTAATGATAGCAACATCGTAAACTACGAGTGTAAGTATATCATAATATATATATGTAAAGATGTCCAAAAAGGGTATTTGCACTTTTAAATATCAATAAATCGTCTTAATGAGGGTAGATAACAAAAAAATATATAATGTCATACGTGGAATTTATTGGAAATTTAGTTGCAATGGATTCGTATACCGGAGCTCAGCGTGCATTGTGTGTACGAGTTTATTATCAAAACAATAATTCGATAATAACAGCTCGCTGCTTATATCGCGCGCAATTCAATGTACGGGACATTTCTTTATCTCCCAGTGCGAATATCATTAGAAAATGGATTAAGACATTTGAGGCTACAGGGTCAACTTAAAAAAACTTTGATTGCGGACGTCCGAGAGAAATAAGGCTACCTGCAGTTATCCAAGAAGTTCACGAGTCGGTAAGGCAAGATCCCTCACTATCACTGCGAAAGCGAAGTCAATCCGTAAACATTGCAAAATCAACATTGCACTTGATTTTAAAGAAGGATTTGCATTTACGTGCTTACAAAATTCAATTAGTGCAAGAATTAAAACCCACAGATTATGAACAGCGACAAAATTTTGTTCAGGAGATGTTTGCGCGCTTTACCAACTTCAACAATGTCTTGTTTAAATAGCGATGAAGCAAATTTCCACTTAAATGGCCATGTCAATAAACAAAACTGTCGCTATTGGTGTGATAAAAATCTTCGTTATAAGCATATGCGTTCACTTCACAGCCCTAAGGTGGTAGTGTGGGCAGCAATGTCCGCCAAGGGCATAATCGGCCCCTATTTCTTTGAGGACGGTAGGGGACATGCTCTTACAGTTAACGCGGACAGATATTGTAACATGATTGAAAGTTTTTTGGCACCATCTTTACAGGAATTTAGAGGTTACAATTCGGCAACATTTTTTCAGCAGGACGGTGCCAAATGTCACACGAGTAGAAGGTCTATTGAAGCATTGAATGAGTTATTCCCAGAAAGAGTTATCTCAATAAACGGGAAACTTAAATGGCCCCCTAGGAGCCCGGACTTAAGTCCACTTGATTATTTTTATGGGGTTACCTAAAGAGTAGGTTTACATAAATAAGCCGTCAACTCTTAGCCAATTGAAAAACAATATTGCAAGTGAAATAACAAAAATCACTAACGTTTTATGTGAACGTGTCTTAGGCAATTTACGGCCACGACTTGAAGAGTGTCAAAATCGTAATGGACGTCATTTGGACGACATAATTTTTTCGTCGTAAACTTTCCATTGTATGTACTTTTTGCAAATAGTAATAAAATTATAAAATGATATATTTTTCATTTATGATTTTCGTATATAAACTACCAACACCCTTTTTGGACACCCAGTATAAGACATTGACGACGATTTGGCAAGAGTTCAAATCGGAAGCGCTGAATACTTCCTAATGTGTGTGGAATCAAATTGATCGGCTCTTAATTGGTACTTTACTCTCCTGCTTGCCAATCGTTAGTTATGTTAGTATCTTGTTTACAATACATTATTTATGATGTTGACAATTAATCAGAAAGGATAGTTTGCCTGCGCCAAAATAACAATGCTTAACTACTTATGAATTTATATCTTGAAAAAGTATTTGTTGTAACTGCATACGAGTACATATTATTTTTGAATTAAGAAAATTCATCAAAGGAAAGAGAGGTAATCTGTTAGTGCTACGTGCAAGAGTGACGACGCCCTACAAAGCCGAACACGCGAAGTGCATTATTTTCAGCCAGGAACTGTATACGTTAATTTTTTAAATTCAGTGCACAAACTTTAATATGTCGTTCAGACCATGAAACTAAACAACTTTCCCGAAAAAAATAGGTCCGGAACAGAAAAAAATAATAATCGGTCTCCCATACAAACTGCCGCAGCCAACTCAGCAATTAGTATGGGAGGTACAAAATATTCTTTCATTTCCGGACCCATGCTTCTTAGGAAAAGTTGTTCAGTTTCATGGTCTGAACAACATATTAAAGTTTGTGCACTGAATAAAAAATAGCCCCGTATTCCACATGAGAAAAAAATATATATTATAAACACTTGTATATTTGGTCTAGTAAATAATGTATTTAGCCTTATATTAAATAAATATAAACAAAAATAAATTAATTAACAACCCCATCTTTTATTTGTGATATGATCAAAAGATTTTCGTAGGTGGATTAAATTATTCAAAGATTGTGGTGGATTAAATTTTCGTAGGTGGATTAAATTATAAAAGAGTCAGATAAAAAAAGATCGAGGAAAAATAAAAGACAGTCGCTAATCTACAAGAAATTACGAGTGTGTCTTATTTCTAGATATCATTGCTTGAGCCAGAAACAATAAATTACTTATTTAGACCATTTCCTCGATATTTCCATAAAGAAAACATCAAAGCTTTCTAGATTTTACTTCCAGGGAACCCGTCAACATATTTATGAACAGGAACCTAAGACAGGAACATCATTTTGTTAAACTAGAGCATACATGGTTATATCCTATGCATGATTCGATTTTCGCGTGATTCGTCTAGTCGAAATCGTATCGAAACGTAATTTACCATACATCATGAGTTACAGCAGCAACAAAACTAGTGGCTTATAACAAATTTTATAAATTCTGGTAAAAGACCATTCAACCTGGTATACAGTGGAATACCTTATTTTTCAAATTAAAATCATGTAGATGGCTGAAGATTATGCTCAGTGGCATTGGGTTGGCATGAGGATGATGATGATAATGATGATATTATGTTGCTTGGAAGAAACCGGTTAAAACCAATGTTGGTTAGATGCCAATTGTATTTCCCCTTTGGACATTGTTAATCCTTCACTCTTATGTGCAATAAAAAATATTAGAATTTAAATGATGATTATATGATAATGATGGTTACCTAGTTTTTTTTTTATTTGCTTCAGCATAATATAGCTTTGTAGCCAGGCAGCTGCCACGCCAGGACTGCTGGCCGCACGATGATAGATAGTAGTTTGAAGGTGGTGAAGATGAGGTAGAAGATGTAGTTCTAGAGAGGTAGCGTGGCAGAAGAAAACAGGGTTCAGTCCAGATAGTTGCACACACGGTTTATTAGTATAAGAAATCAACGTAACACTTTTAAAAGCTTACTTTCGAATAAAATCAATAAAATACGTGGACTTGAGGTGGAATGAGGAAATTTTTATGAAAATAATAAAACTGAAACGGATGAATTCGAAATTTGAAAATAAATTAAAAATGAATGATGAGACTGCCAGTACTTAAAAGTACTGAATTGCCAAAAACAAAATCGCAGAAGAAGGTAGGATAGCAGTACTGCTACAGATTTAATTGGCATTGCACGCATTGGAATGGTATCTTAACGATCATACTCTGAGTGCCGACTATCGGCCAATGTCAAGGTACTCTTATTTTACACTAGCTGAAAATAAACTACTCGTGTACGGAGGAAAGGACATTAAAAGTTAATAAAGTGGACAATACAACACAAAGTTTTTTAAAGAGTGTAATAGAGTCAGCAAAAATAATACGTTCAGATAGAAGAAGACACAAAACTGCTTATTAGAAAGATTATTTAGATATAATTACTTGGCAGAAATAATGTTTGGTCCTGCTACGGCGTAGCGAGAATACGTAGCAGGGAAGCTACAACTTTTTCGCTACGACGTAAGGTCAGAGTTAGCTGGGATTGTAGCACGTCTTGATATAATTGTGAACTGCTAAGAAACAGGCTAAGTATTCAGGGAAAATTTATGGATTTGAAATTTTTGAAATATTCTATTCTAGCGTAGCAAATGTGTGTATATATTTCAGAAATACAGCCGTAATGTTATCGTATAAACTTATTTGACATACTTGAAGTGGAAGCAAGTACTTAAATCATTCATTTTATAAGATTGTTGTTACGTCACAATTCGTAATCGACTCGGACATAAATGTGGAACACTTTTCCTATGATGATCGTCAGTAATTCACGAAATCAGCTCATGGCATGCCAGCGCCATGGCATTACGCGGTTTCACTGTAGTTTATAATTTATTTAAAAACATAGGGATACAGCTAGCTTTAACTTTATTAAGTGAAGCTGCAATACAGCTATGTGACACCAAAATAATTTAGTTATAATAATATTCACTGGTTGTAATCTCGTAAGTTAGTATGCATAAATCTTTTGTACGCGTATATTTAGCCAGAAAAGTAATTTGTAGTTTAAGCTAAGTCATAAGTTGTAGTTACAATGTACAATTTATGTCGTATAATTAGTATTAAATAAAGATTTTGTTAAAAACAAACAAAACAAAATTTTATTAGCTATCACAATCTCGAGGAGCCGATTGGCGTGAGCAAGGGGAAAACTGATAGAGTGGGTGGAAATGAACAAAAAGCCATCGAAACAAAATCGATTGGAAGCTAATTAGTTTTGAAATAAGAAACGATTAAAATTGATTACGAAAACACTGTACTCGCAGAACATTTCAGGGAAAAAGAAGAGGCTAATCATAGTAAAAAAAAAGTTTTAATATTCTTGCATTTTAAATATTTTTACTCGGAAGGCACGTTAAGCCGTTGGTCCCGGCTACTATCTAGTCGTTACATGAGCCAAGTCAGTGGCCTTTGGCGGCTCTATAGCACTGACACCAGGGTTTGTGAGCTTTCAACTGTGACCTTACAACCCACACGATGAAGATGATGAATATTTTTACTTGTGTACTATCTTTATAAAAGGGTTAGCCACCCCTGCCCCTACGATTGACCTGTCTGTGACCCTGCGCGCGAGATAAGATTTCAGCAGAAAACAAACATTCAAATATATTGAAGCATTCTACAACACAAAGCAGTGATGAGAATACCTAAACGACACTAATTTATAGATATATTGTCGTTTAGCCGCCATGCGCCACAGCAAATAAATCCTACGCTATCAGATCGTAATATCTATCAATATTATAGAGGAATATTAAAGTCGCAAAACTGTTTCTTATTTCATGATAAAAAAATGCATATTCAACAGTTTATTTTAGAATTTTGCCACATTCTGTTCTTACGTTTTCGTACTGCACTTGCTATCCCAAAACAGTATTAAAGAAAGCGCCATATTTTTTTCTGGAAGCGATATTTTATTTTATATATTATAAAATAAGTATCTATAGCAGTATTTTGACTTTAAAGTATTTCAATCATAGTCTAGTAGTGAATTTGGCAACCTACTTGTCTTTTAATGTTTGTTACTAACTCATTAGTTGGACGTTTAAAAATTACGAAACCGTGCAGAATAAGAATTAATTTAGTCTGAAGAGTACGGATTTTTTTTTAAACAAATCTATTTGAAATATATTTATACCGAATAAAAACAATGTTTTCAATACCATTATCTAACTATTAACATACACTATTGAATAACCAGACCATCCCGAATGATCTAAAAAATCAAACTTCAGGCAAATTTTACATATTTCAAGATTAAGCAATAAAACTGGTAAATTAACTACAGAAAGTAAACGAGCACAGCAAAGAGTGCACTTTGTCTTGATCTTCTTTAGTTTTGATTCTTAATTAAAATGAACTAGAACTGATCAATCAACGTTCTTATTATTCAGAAAACTTTGTTATACTCGTAATCTCTCGAGTGTTTTAAGACTAAATCTAGATATAGTAGAGTAAAAAATAATCTTATAAAATGCAGGTCGGCTTGGACGAATTAATCATTCCCAAGCCAATAGGTAAATCGACTCTGCATACTGCGGTAAAGTAGTGTCAAGTCACGGTGCTTACCCCAATTTTAGAGGGTGAGTAGTGCCATGGTACTAACAGTACTGTGTTATTCAAATAGCAGATCGTGTTCGGTCCGATAAATTAATGGTAGCACTTCGGGCACGCTCCAGGGTTTGGCCAGGGTCCAATGCGCCAACTTGATAACGAGTATCGGTGCCATCCACGCGATATTTTTCCGGCTATCATACCTTAAATCTGCATAATTGTACGTTCATAAATAAAAAAAAAAGTATTAAGTTTGAAGACACCTAACCTAAAAAATGGTTCGAAAAGCAATCTGACGAACAAAAGTAAACCACGAATCTATTTCCAGTCATTATGTTTCTTTTCTCATGTGAATTATTTCCAACACGATAAGTACGCATATTGGATAAGCTATGCATGCGAATCATAATCTATTTTAGTGCAAAATCAAAATTTACGATTCCTTAGTCGTTTCCGCGTTTTGCCTAAAGGTAACGGAAGTGAAAACCAATAATACGTTGGAAGTATTATTGAACCCATTCACGATATGGCCATGCATTTTGATTTGGAATGAGTGTTGCTAGGAGGCGCCCCGCTCGACGCCTATCACCCTCGATCGTCAGTACCTTCCCCTTTTATTCTTCAATCAACCTTTAAGTGCAGTTAACACGCAATGCATTGATGGTATGCCCTTTACAGTTCATTCAGCTTTACTAAGTTTAATAAGCTAATAAAAATAGCTCAGAATTATACTATAAGAGTTCATGAATAATATTATACAAAAAGAAAACGTTCTAGGCCTACGCGACATTAATGAAAAAGTCATTCTGTATGATTTCGCGCTAATAATAATATCACAGAGTTATAAAAGTAAAGGGAAGTTGAAAATGAAGATATCCTGACAATGAATAAAGGCACGAAATAGACGGTACGAAAGAAACAACTTTCGTAAGAGTTCCTTCAACGCGCTATCAGATTATCGACGACACGCGATCATTCGCTTGTAAGTAGTAAAATGTAACTTTACTACCTATCACGTTTGTGGTAGGATCTAACTTTATTTAGCGGTTTACTGCCAAAGCCGTCAATATGTACTTTCACAAGGTATATATTGCACCAGCTAGTGCAGAAATGGTAGAGTTAATAGGGTCGTAGATAAGTAAACGCTAGATACAGTTAGAGAGTAGGTTTATTAAAAGAAGAGGAGAGGGGTAAGGTTAGATACAAATCGAAGTGGTAAATAGGTTCCCAGAAAGGGAACGTAACACTATTTTAAAACTGCTAGCAAAGCTAGTCCCATCGAAGCTGCACTACAAACACTAAAGATGAAAGATTGATGTTGTAGCCACCAAGGCTCTAGATGAACTGAGACAAAAAGCCAAAAATAGAACACAGAAATTCAAACAATTTCAAATTAGAACATCAAAAAAAGAATATCGGACAGACAGACCGTCAATAAAAAGATTTTAAGAAAGAAGGAAACATGACATCGTCACAATATAATAGGTATAATAGAGAATAGTCAGTCATCATTGAATGGGATGTTCTAACTTTTAGAAACGGAATTTTACTTTTGCAGAAAAATAATTTACAAGCATCAAAACTTACTAAACGGAAGAGTAAAAGCAAGGAATAATAAATATGATTGATTACGTTTTTTTTATTGTTACTGATGATCTTGTTAAAATTACTACAAACACGAATGTGTCAAAAGCCTTGGCAGCTCCGTAACTTGGGTTTGAGAGGGCGGTTGTTGATCTTACAATCCACACGATAAGAAGATAAACGGTTGTTTTTAAACTTTCGAACATGTTGTCGCTATCGGCAGGATAGGATGTTATTAATTTCTGAACGCAATGTTTAGTATTTCGGTGTCTTTAAAACTTCGAGCTATGCAATCAACGACACACGTCAAACAAAACAACAACAAACGCGATGATGAACACCTAAAATGTACACAAAGTGAATTTGTAGTCATTTAGGAAACTGAACGACCCACTTTGGCCAGTCCCACACTGAACAATGAAAGAAAAAGTTGGTACATGTCTTCTTCGGGTTACGCAAAACTGGATATTTAGTTGTAAACAAAGAACATAAAGTCAATTATCATTATCGTGTACTCTATACGAGTAATATGTTAAAAGTCATTATGGAAATTTGGCCTTTTGCCAACAGTATGCGGATTATAGCTGTTCAAAAATGTCCGCGCTGCACGGAAGTTTTGACAAACTATTATGACGCTAAATTGAAACTATAGAAACTACTTCAAAAACGTATTTGATGGAGATCTTAAAATATATACATACTTATTTAAGATATATGTGAATAACACACATTAACATTGTTTTACTATAGATACTAAATAACACCTCGCTACAACCTAGAGTTTACATTCCACTCTTCAGAATCAATAGTGCCACCTATTAAGATAAGTTTGGTGTGAAACCCGATAAAAGCGGCAGAAAATTATTATCCAGATAAAACACGAGCAATCAATACATTTTTAAGTACGTAGCAAAGCAGTTTTATCAAGGGGCTATCCGACTGCGTACTAGAGCCACTTAAAATTATATATTCGTGTAAAAAAAATACAATTATCATGTGGTATTAATGTAAAAAGGTTTGTGATTTATTTCGACGTAATAAATTTTATGTATAGGTAGTTAGACAGAGATAGCCATGCATGGTACAAAAACAAGTCTTTTTAGCACTTTCGGTATAAGTAATTCTATATAATCAAAGATCATATTTTAATTTTGTCCACCTGATAATGCTTTCACTGATTTATGTTTTCATTTCCAAAAGGGAAGTGTTTAAGACTTAGAATTTCTTATAAGCGTAGTCGACTAAGCCTTGATCGCTCTAATTCAGGGTAGGCTCGAGCCCCTCGGTAGGGACGTATATGAGCTATTGATGATGATGGAAATGGTCATTTAGTACCTACTTATGTTGAATATTATGTAAAAAAAATCTCAGCGCCGTAAACAAGGTTTTCAACAGAATAAAAACCCAGTTATTTAGAAGAACTAGCACAGGAAGACATTTGGAAGGTAAATACTAGTACCAAACAAATATCGGGGTGCAAGTTTTTAACATTATACGAGTGGGATTAGTTAAAAAAATACCCTATAGTATCTGTTGTCATTTGTTATTTAAACAAAACAGCTGTGAGTTCAAACTAAGTAATAGATGGGAGTGTCGCGCGATAGTAGGCAAATTGAGGCCTTGGCCTTTTTCGCTCTAATTTCACAATCTGTGATCTAAATGCAAACATTAGAACTGGTTACACTATGGATATAAATACTCTATTCTCTGGGAGTTATTACGCCAGTTTACAGTTTAACGATGATAATTAAAATGGGTTTTGTATATAATAAGCTGAAGCTAGCTTATTGCGATGCAGTTTAATAATATTTTGACTGGTTTTGTACTGAAAAAATTGTCTGTCTTGTTGTCTCCCAAAAGATAAATCATCGAAAAAATAATTTATCGTAGTTTTTAATACTTCTACTTTTACATGATGATGTGGTCTTCAATGTATGTAGGTACTTCCATCGATTTACTCAATTAAACTGCCAAGAAAAGTAACGTATGTAAATGATAACGTACATCGTTCAGTCCGCTTGAAAGCTATCTTCTTTGTCATGGTTATTTTAAACTCATTGTTCATCAATTTTCTTCTAAGAATAGATTTTTAGTACCTTTGTATGATCACCCGCTTTCCTCATCCAGCCACCACCAGCGACCTTCTTCAGGTCATCAGTCCACCTGGCAGGGGGGCGTCCCACACTACGTTTCCCGAGACGCAGTCTCCATTGGAGAACCCGTCTGCTCCAACGCTCATCGGTTCTGCGACAGACATGGCCAGCCCACTGCCACTGGTGGTGGCTGGATGAGGAAAGCGGGTGATCATGCGCTTTGGCGTACCCTTGGGGAGGCCTACGTCCAGCAGTGGACTGCAATAGGCTGATTGATGATGACCTTTGTATGTAATAACGGCATACATGATTGAGTCACGCCTTTTTGGATACTCCTCTCAATTCTTTCTTCTTTCCATTTACTTTCATTAACCTCTTCATGCGTACTTGGTCGTTCCAAATATAAAGCTATGGCACATCTACAACATGTCTTAGATTTTTTTACGCGCATTTTCTTGCTATCTTGCGATACTCGATATATTTTTCTAGCTCCTTTTAAATTTATATGTTTCACTTCGTAGTGGGGTCACCTCTTTGGGTGCAATGATCTTTGAGTGTATCGAATTTAAGTGTTAGGCTTAAGGTCATTCATATAAAAAAACTATAATACTATAAAAAAAAACTATAGTTTAATTATTTTTACGAGTAGTGCACGGGGAATTACTGGTAGGTATGGAACAACAACAATCTCTTAATTAGCTTGTTTCATGCAGTCTTGTGATTTTAACATATTTTAATCTAGTTTTGCAGGTCTATTCGTGATATATTTTAAGATTAGCTCATCGTTATGACTAGGTCTGGTTGGATAAATTTCACGTTATATAAAGCCATAATTGGTTTTAGATTTCAGTTACCCTTGACTTAAAGCTACTAACAAAATTTGCTTGAAGACATTCATTAGACTTGGTTCCTGGGTGGTCTACAGTATAATAGTTTAGCTAACATAAATATATGCTAGGTCTACGTTTAAATAATGTAGGTTAATGATCACCATTTTGGTTTCTAACAGAAGTGCAAACGTACGTTGTGCAATCCGTTTCCGTAGAATTTTCAATTTTCACATTTTCTTACTACATGCAAGAGAATCCTTCCAAATTGTTTTCTTGTAATATAAACCTTTGCTATCAAAATTAGTTTATCTTCAATATGAAAGTGAAACAAATTTGATTGCAACAGCATCAAGTGATATTTAAATTATCTGATTAAAAGACTTGAAGACCTTGGCAATTCAGAAAATATGTCAATGACTCGTCCTGTAAGCTGGTACGTCATACATGCTCGTATGTGGTTTAAGCAACCTTTTGTGTGAGAAGTTTAGTTTTATCTCGGGGGCCTATATTGTCAAGCAACACGGTGCAACATTAGAATATTATTATAACACCAACGTGGACAATCTTTAAACATTAATTTAAAAATATTCTGAAAGTAAAGAACTCTGTATTCTAATATATAAAAATTTAGGGTGTCCTAAATATCGTGCGAACTGAAGCGCGTAGGTACGCGTATTGATCTGTAATGTGGTGAAACGCACTACTCCTAGTATTCTGCAGAATTTATCTTGACTTACGCTGTGATGATGCACAATACTCCAGATTATGTCAGAATGTAGTTTCATAAATACGCGTGATGATGCGCGCCACTGTAGCCATATGTGAGAGCCGGGACGAAGACGGTTTGCGGGGGGAGGGATACAGATGAGTACAAAAGTCTCATTTGGATATTGTCTCTAACAGTTTCGGTAATTAGTGCGATTTATATCTTGTTGCAGTAATGATCTTACTAAAAAGTTATTGTAAGTTTGTACTTTGATATGTACTTAGACACAGAATAAAACTCGTTGATATCTGATGATTAAATCTGTACGTTAATCCATTCTTTGTTCAACTTTTTTTTTTATTATAATCAAAATAGAATAATTTCTAAAACTGAAGACGAATATTATAATCACGACATGAGCTTTGACGATGCGTCTATCATATCTGTGGAAGATGAAGATTCTAATTCATCTTACGAATCTAGTAGTGCTGAGAGTGATCCACTTTCTGTAACAACTGTACCAAATCAGTTCGATTTTCAGTCAGATTTGTCATTTAACTTTTCATAATTAGGCAGGTTGGACATGAAAAGCGACACACGTGTCATGAGATGCGTTCATAGATGAAGTATGGCGGAAGTTATTTATTAAAATGTGTTTAAGTTTATGTCCGTCGACTAGTTGAGAAGTTGAAACATTGACTTCATTATCGACTGTCACCATAGCTCTCTCCTCGCACCTCACGTCATACCCCGTCTCTCAGATAAATTGTACAGCTATAGTAGTATTCTGCAAGTGTGATGTTGATCCGCGCTATGGTGATGCACGATACTCCTAGTATTCTGCAAGTGTGATGTTGATCCGCGCTATGGTGATGCACGATACTCCTAGTATTCTGCAAGTGTGATGTTGATCCGCGCTATGGTGATGCACGATACTCCCAGTATTCTGCAAGTGTGATGTTGATCCGCGCTATGGTGATGCACGATACTCCTAGTATTCTGCAAGTGTGATGTTGATCCGCGCTATGGTGATGCACGATACTCCCAGTATTCTGCAAGTGTGATGTTGATCCGCGCTATGGTGATGCACGATACTCCTAGTATTCTGCAAGTGTGATGTTGATCCGCGCTATGGTGATGCACGATACTCCTAGTATTCTGCAGAATATGCTAAAACATAAATATCGTGCGAAGTAAGACGCATTTTGGTTAAATGATGCGTGGCATGTCACTCGTAGTATTCTGCAGGTGCGCTACAGATCCGCACTATGATGCCACTATGAGGGCAACCTTATAATTATAGCAATATAATTCTGAAAATTATGTCAAAATGTAAGGTGTTATACATACCCTGCGATGTGAAACACGTTTTGTTGTATTATGTGCGGCATGTCACTTAGTATTCTGCAGGTACGAGACAGATCCGCGCTATGATGCCGCTATGAGGTTGCAAATTATGTCATAATGTAGGGTGTTCTAAGTACCGTGCAAAGCTTAGGTGCAAAGTGAGCCGCGTGTTGATCCGCACTATGACGATTCAGGATACTCCTATGATTCTGCAGAATATGTAATCATAACCCTCCTTTTTGCTTCGCCGTAGTCGGGTAAAAAGGGTATACATACCGTGCAATGTGAAACGCGTATTGGATGGATTATGTTCGGCACATATTTTTATTTTATTTGGAAAACAAACGGTTATTTACAGCTACAATATTACACTATAATAATAACAAATGAACCACTTAAATGTTTTTGCAAATAGTAGACAAAAGTTATATATATCAGTAGAAGGAATAAAAAGTCAGAAGAGTACCTACTAAAGTCGCATTACCTACACAATAATACAAAAGCAAAATATACATTCGGCAACAAACAATCAGGGATAACCACATCAAACCAGGTTTTTGATAATGTAGTCTTAAAATAAATTAATTAAAAAGGTCAAGGTGTGGAAAATCGACAAGTTGGTTAAATTCATTAGAAGAACGAATAAAAAATGTATTTCGCCTATAATTTGTGTTACATTAAGTGTATCACTCGTAGTATTCTGCAGGTGCGCTACAGATACGTGCTATGAGGTTACTATAATTCTGCAGATCATATTTTGATCATCATTATTTTCATACATTTGTGTAGAGTGTTATAAATACCGTGCGAAGTGAGGCGCGTGTTGATCCGTGATGTGATGATGCGCGCCACCTCGGTGGAGTCGGGCGCGCGCTGCTGGTGCAGACGAAGCCGCTCGAACAGGCAGTCTGCATTCGACTCGTCCGCCGCCATGCGGAAAGCTGCCAACAAAATACTCGTTTCACTAACAAGCTTACGATTTACAGGGCGCATTCCGAATCAGACTTTCAGCGATCAGAAAAGCAAAAAATGTATGGCTGACAGTGATTCGGAACGTGATTACGGGCACTTTAATCGATTTCAGCGCGTCTCGGAACGCAGGGACATTCACATAGTATGGGTTAACCTAAGGGTTCTACGGACTTCAAAATTTTAACGTTAGTATTACTAAGCTGCCAAAGATCCTGACATAGCTAATGCAACGACGGCCTTACGAGCCTCCCGATCTTAGCTTTCGGGAAATTAGGTGATCTAGCCTGCAGTATTTTAAATGAACTGAGGACAGGCTCACAAATTGATTTTTGTAGTAGTATCCCCATCAGGATTCCAACCCAGAACCTACAAATGGACATCCAAAGACATTACTCTCACCGCTAAACCACGAAGGCAGCGACTAATATAGTTTAGGTCCTAACAACATATAAAAAAATCATAACAACACGACCTTTTGCAAGCACGCCCCTTCAAGTTACCGCTAAAATGACTGCGCTACTATGATATTTGAAAAAAAATAAGAAAGCTCACAAATTACCCTACCTATCGACTGGTAGGCCATAACAATTAAATATTAACCCTATATGTGTGAGATATTTCTAGCAATTTAAACAAACTAATTTTTTGGTAATTTGCCTCCACCGTGCGTCCCATGTTATAATGTCGATGAAAGAGAACAAAACTGCATCCCTATAATAAAATTATGTGAAAGTTTCGGACGACACTTTAACAAAATGAAAGCTTATGCAATCACTAAATAATAAAGTATGTTTCCGTTTAAAAATATCTTAACAAGGCCGTGAAAGCTTCTACTTTAGTTGACTGTACTGTACCTATGCACTTATTTTGATAAAATTGTGTACAAAGCATCAAACTTATCTAAATATCTAATGCTAACTACCGGTCATTGCTGTTGCAGTACTAAGTTGCCGTCCGAAGTACGACCCAAACGAGCAATGTACTAACATCTCTATGAATTACATTACCTCTATAGGTGTAAATGGCCTATTACTGAGCACTTGTGGCAAATAGTAACTTCGTATTCCGTTGCGAACGAAAGGCAACTGTGGGTGATTTTAGTCAGGGGTTTTCAAATATACGTCGTGTATGCAAATAATTTTACCAGTTGGGCCAGTTACCAGCTAATTAATGCTTAAATTATATGCAGGTATCTACTCTTACAATATTATACGCCCTAGGGCAGGTTTATCATTTAATTAAACTACTATACTAGCTTATGCTTTGTTAGATTTGTGGCGTGAACTCGCTTTATAATGGTCCCTCTTATTGGCTGTGTGATATTGGTGCAAGTAATTCTTTAACAAAACGCCAATGAAAAGCGTTTTCAAAGACTCCCACAGGTAAGGCGGCGCGAGCGAGCATTTGGCGTTTTATACCGTGGTTTACTTAGCTGAATGAATGTGACGTAAGTTAAATCAAAACACAGAGTTAAAATGCATGATCGACCTTAGAATACATTTGAATTGACTTTAATCCTACTTTTATAAACAGCGATAGCTAAATTTTTGGCACCAGTGTCAGCTATTTAAAAATTGTAAACATTGCAGTAACGCTAAAAAAAGCGTAATTAATGTGTAATTATAAAACTAAACTCATCTCATCGCTAACTCTTTTTATTTTACTACGAGTCTTGATGACAAGCAACAAACAATGGCAAAACAGATGTGACATAATAGGCCAAACAAAACAAAATGTTCACGACACCTCTTTTCGAGTAATGCTGGATGAAAACTGCACATTATGAGTGAAAAGCCTGATATTTAATAAAAACAGGACGTACGTGCGTGTATGCGTAGTGTTGTCCTTTGAAGAAAGATAGGTTTTGCTGTTTTGAGGTGCGTAAATAATGTTTGTTTAGCTTGTGTGGTGGAGCGAATAGAACCGCGTCGCGACGGCCGGCGGCGGCGTGCGACTGTCGACCGCTCCGCTCCCGCCCGCGCGACCGAGGGGTGAAACGAGGGGAGAGGAGGGGCTCGTCGTCGCCAGGCCGAAAAATATTCCTCAGGCCCTGCACCTAGTTCTAAATTCAAAATTTACTTTGGTCTTATATTATGTTCTTTTATAAACTTTTTAAACAATGACTATCCGGACTTATAAAAACTTTGCGAATTCTGTCTTTGCAGCGTTTATATTGGAAAAATCATATATATATACATAACATCGTTAAGTTTGTTACGCTACGCCCCGCCGCCGTCGCCGCCGTAGCCGTAAGAGATACACATACCCCACACGTATTATACACAATATAAGACTATGTTTGGCATTACATATTTGAATTTTGTGCAATATTACGTACAGTCGACTTTCTTCTTTGGTTTTCTTGAAATTTCTGGAAGCGGTTGATCTGAAGTGTCTGTAGCTGCAACGTAGAAATAAAATTTGATGTATGAGTAAAAAAAGCTCACATAAAAAGCACTAAAAGCAGTTTGGCATATTTTGTGTTGTTTTCGGAAGTAATGTTTAATCGGGTTGGGTTGGGAATACTTGGGAAATAATTAACCTCGCCTCGACCGGAGGAAACTGAGCATGTGGGGAGGTTCAGAGGCCTTAACTGAATCCCGCTACAATGACGTTACCTTCAGGACACATCGAAAATAAATTAATGAAAATATCAATTTCCTAACCTAAATCACACGAATAGTTTACAAAAATGACAACTTACTTTTTTGTTCTTTCTTTTTTTTAGTTTATGATTTAGTAACTAGACTTTTGAGCCAAATGTTCAGCTGTGTATATTTTGTTCCCTTACTAGACAAGGCATAACACGAAGGGGCGCAGCCCCCTGTTCCGGGGAGCCCAGGGGGCTTGCCCCCCGCAAAGAAAAAAATAAATTCTACCCAGAAGTCGGAACAGTTGGTTAGGTTACTGGTGTCAACAACAGGTAGAGGGAGCCGAGCGAGTGGAGAGAGCCGAGCGAGCGGAGCGAGCGTACCCCGGCAGGGGTCGGCGACCGCAGTTTAGACCCAACCGGTTTTTAGTTCAAGGATTTTCGTAAAAATTGGTAAAAAATAAACCAGTCACCGAATCAAAAACTACAAAAAAAAAGAAAACTGTCGTTTATGTGTACAAATCATGTGATTTAGGTCAGAAAATTGAGATCTTCTTTATTTATTTTCGATTATTAACTTGTTTGCTGAAGGTAAAATCGATATGGCGGGATTCAGTTAAGCCCTCTGAACCTCTCTACATTCTCAATTTCCTCCGATCGAGGTGAATTATTTTCGAATTTTAACCGTAGAATCCCATAAAATGCTATCATGTTCCAAATGCATGTTTGCTGTAAGGTTCTGGATCACAAAAATCAAAAAGCACAGGTTCTGGGTTTACCGTTTTAATATGACTAGATCTAAATCCGATCCGATAATTAACGTGTTCAGATACGCGCCGGGGATTATGTTTTGTAGTATTTGGACATGCCGAGAGAGCGATTTAATTAATATAGTCGATGAACCCCATCTTCGCTTACCCGAATTGTCAGACATCCCGTTCATTGTTGTACAGCCGAATTTAACTTCACATGTATACCTATTACTTCACGAAAGTTGCGTAGCCAACATTAATAGCATTGGTTCACTTTGTCACTTTTGTTCTTCAGATTTTAGGTACCCGTTTGACATTGGGGTTCGCGGAATCGTCTTCGAATATCTTCATGTAACCACTTCAAACTCTTTATCTTTTAAACTTACTCACCGGACATTATTCGTGCATTTCAGTTACGTTCCTTAAGTTAAATACTTTTTCTTTACGGGCATAATCATAGGGCGTAATAGTACATTTCATTTGTAGTTTTTGTGATTTGAATTTTTGACAGTTTATGACAAAGCTTATAATTGTTTGTTACTAAGTCTGTTTTTTATTTTTATTTTTATCTCTGACAGGTTGCCTGTAATTCAAAACTCTTTAATAAGTTTCAATTTGATTTTCTTACTCTTCCTATTTTTAACTACGGGTACACGAACGTCTTTAAAAAATTGAATTGAGAAGAAGGGGCTTTATAGGTTTTTTTGAATTAAAACAATTCTCATTCATTTGTATTAAATCATGACACCAAATCATGAGATGACTTGTTCATGATTGTAGGTTTAACGCTATAGTTACTGCATGTAAGGTGCATCGTGAGCTGAATATACTCGTAGCCTCTTGGAAAATCCTGATGCCGCTCTACGCCCATAAAATTGTTGTTTTACAACTATAAGATCGATTTATATTACTGTTCTGTGATAATCTACAACTAAATTTAAATTACCGACTTCCAACCACCATTTACTAAGGCGAGAAAATTGCATATTTGCTCTTAAAGCTTTGTTTACAAAAGAAAACAACACACAAGTTAGATTATGTAGTGTATAATTAGAGATTATTTTAGTATTAAACTGTAATCAATCTTGTGAAAAAATATGGTCACTTTTTGTGAAAGAAAGAAAGAAGAAAGAAAGAAATACTTTTTATTTGGTAGTAGAGATGACGACACTAATTACTAATACATCATTTTGAAACTTATTTTAAGAAAATAATACATAGGTATCCGAAAAATGCAATAAAAATGATAATAAAATTATATGTACTTAACAAAATAGTGCCATCACACTCGATACTATAAAGGGCTACTAGCTCAGCTAATGCTGTAGCCAGGAGACTACAAAGCTGGTTTCAGTCAGCTGGGCCCTAATAAGATAGGTACGATGTTGAACCCAATGAGAACAACACGAGAATTTTGCTCCTGTTTCTTTGCGTATTTAACTCTTGGTTATTGGTAACACGTTTTTGCTTAATATGCCTATTATTTCTCGTCTAATTATTTAAGATTGGTGTATGTATACCTAGAAGCTATAACAAGAATAATACCTAATGGAAAAGGTCATAGCAAGTGGGTTGTAACTTCCTCCTTCTGTAAACGCAGAACGCGAGTGTAGGTTCTTTAGAGATAGAGACAGGTCGTTCCAAATCTTTGCAGAAACATATTTGAAACAGCCTCTATACTTTTGACTTGTGCCTAGGAATATTCAGCCGATCCAGGCGAAGCCGAGTAGACCGAACTAGCTTCTCTCTCATACAGGTACGCTGCTTTACGTGTCTTAATAACACCAAAAAGCAATGTTGCGATGTGAATATACCATGTATTTGCCATCTTTAGGCTATTAGCTTCATTCAAAATAGGAGTGATATGACTTCTGGGCGGAACCTTATAGCAAAACCTAGCACATGCATTCTCTACCCTTTGGATCAGATTTTTACTTCTCGTTAGCAATCGAGGGCCGTAAACAGTATCTGCATAGTTAAGTTAGAAAGAACTAAGCTATCAATAAGAATTGTTCGAAGTTTAATATTTAAATAATCACGCACTTTGTACAAAACTTTCAGTCTAAAAAAGTAATTTCGTACTTCGAGAATATATGATTCGAAACGAAGCTCAGGATCGATTCTAAGGCCCAAATCATGACACTGCTCAATGGGCACACCTTCCATCAAAATATTAGGAGAACTCATATTAATATTTATCCTTTCGATCTGTATTTCGGAACCTAGTACCATAAACTTAGATTTATTAGAATTAAGTGCAAGGCAATTTCGAAAGGACCAACTTGCCAGTTTTTTAAGATCTTCATTTATTTTATATTCAGCAGTTCTTAGTACGGCTTAAACGAATAAAATTATTGTGTGTCATCAGCGTATATGTGATGTTGGCAATTTTTAATTTTGTGCCTAATTCCTGTTAAAGATAAGTAGGTACATCAAAATATTAATTCTTTGTAAAATAGAATTCACAAAACAAGCTGCAATTCGAAGCCGAATTTTACAGTGATACTATAACAAGAACAAATATTTTCTTATGTAACGACAATGATATGTTTACAATCAATGTATTGGATATCGTCCATCCTCCTTTAAACAAGAGAGGGCTATGTTTATCTTTATTTGCGAAACAAAGTATAATTAATAAATCATCGTAAATTTAATTTATTTCTTCTCGTGAAGTCATAGATGTCGATTCAAATATGTTTTTTTATGAATTAAAGTCACTGTACTTAATAATACAGTTCTTCAGTGAAGTGCTACAGAATAAATTACAGTCGAATGGTATAGATGACAAGAAATCGATATCGGAAACAGTAAGATATGGTTTGGTGATATGATAGTCGGATCAAATTTAGCTAAAACTTACCCGAATAGTATTGCACATACATACATAGATAATATGCCTATATAAAGTATAAATTATAAAAACCTTTTTCCTAAATATCATGGCTCAAGTATACAAACCTAATCATAGTACTTATGTTTTTCAGAAAGCTCTAAGCATGGATAGAATTCTACCAGCTCCGCACGTCAATAGTGCAAATAATTATTTTGGAAAACTGGTAGAAATTCTGGCAAAAAGATACAAAAGGGCACCATTGTTCCCTATAGGATTCCCATTTCCAGGTCCACCTGGAGGGTATCCACATCCGCCTTATCCAGGAGAATATGCCTATCCACCTGGTTATGGTTACGGCTACCGACCGTATCCCCCAACCTATGATGATTACATGTTGGACAATAAAAAGCGGATTAAGTCGTTGGGTATGTATGACTATGTATGGTTTTTCGTGAAATTCTTTAGCCTAGATAGAGATTCCATCTATAGAAACTGGGGATTCCTAAATTTATTCTCTTAAAAATATTCTCGTAGGAGTACACTACAAAATTCGGAATTATTTTTTTAAGAATTTGAAAATGGCGATTATTGAAATTCCGAATTTCTTAGTTCCGAATAATTCACAATTCCGAATTTAAAAATTCCGAATAGTGAAGATGACGAATATATAACTATTAACTATTAAATTCCGAAAGTAAATTTTCCGAATATTATAATTTCGATGTTTCTAATGTACGATTTTTTAGTGTATCGAATATTCAAAATTACGAATCCTGAAGTTTTAATATTCCGAAAATCAAAATCCCGAATTTGACTTACAAGTAATAAAATATTACACACAGTTTATACCTAATTTTCTGTAAATACATTAGGTGACAAGCTCTTGGCATGCCTGCAAGCAGGCATGGGTGGTCGTGGTCACAAGATAACCTAACCCCGAAGGGTATGGCGGAGGGAGCTGAGCTCCCCTTCTAACCTAATGTCGGGGTGCCCGAACTCCCGTGCTCGCTACGCTCGCACCCGCCTTGACTATTTAAAATCACGAATTAGTCATTTTAAAATCACGAATTATCACATTTCCGATCGGGGTTTTCATTTTTGTGATTATAAAAGGTCGGTATTTAATTTTTCGTAAAATAAAGTATTCGTAATTTTTATCGTTACAAATCTTCGTGATTATAATATTAGGAAATTAAAATTTCGTAATTTTTATAATTCGTTATTTAAAGATTTCGATATTACAATATTACGTAATTTTCAAATTCAGTATTTCCAAATTCGAAAAAGAATAATTTGGAATTTTTGGGTGTTCCGATTCTGATAGAGATAAATAGTCACAAAGTTAGAATTGAATGATAATGATAATGATAATTTATTTCAAATTAACTTGAGTACAATACAATAAAGATTTACAGTGGCCCCCACACTAGGTAAAACCTGTATCGTGGGCGACCAACACCAGGTTACAAATTTTGATATAATACCTACTACTTTACTAATTTGGAGAACGTATAAAATGAGTCTAATTTAAATGAATTTGTAAAAATTATAACCCTGGACCTTATTTTTTGGAATTTTTTTGTCAATATTGGACAGAACTCGAACCTGTATCTCCTTGGCTATCCGGGCCAGACACAGGCGTATTATCAATTATGCCACCAAGCTTTGTGAAAGACACTCTGAGCAATAAAGTAAAAAAAACAGTGACAGATTTTGTCGATCTATCACCGAGCTTGGTGGCATAATTGGTAATGAGCCTGTGTTTGGCCCGGATAGCCAAGGAGATGCAAGTACAAGTCCTGTCCAAGATCGACAACATTTTAAATTTTTCGCTTTATAATTATTAGATAATTCGTTAACAGACGTAATCTGTTACAATAATAATCTACTATTTTGTGTCAACTATGATTTTTCAGAAAAGTACCAGAGTCTCGGTTACATGAACAGTAATAAATTAACGCAAATGATAACAGCTGTGCTAACCGATTTTCTTGGAGCGTCAACAATCGGCCAGTACCATGGTTCGGAACCACTGAACACCACTATGACCAGGCCCGTGATATGGTTGAGGAATAAGATAGCCGGCGTTGCTTGGACCACGACGGAACAGACCCTCTGGAGACCCCCACAATGGTCTCCTGCAGTATGGCAGCGTCGACGTTAAACCATAACAATTTTATTACCTACACAACCTTCGAATTTTATAAATAAAACATAAATTTATTACGTATTTAGTTCTAATTTTAAACGAAAACATAACAACGATGGGTAAATTTACATAATATATCATTGACGCATAACGGTGTTGAGCATAATCTCAAATCCGCATAATTTGAACCTGTTTAATACACAAATTTAAAAGAGTACTGAAGTTAAGTTTTCATAAATATAAAAAAAATATATAAACTTAATAAATTATAATAATATTAAAATACATAATATTAAAATATATAATAGTAAAATAAGAAGATATTATATATAAAACATTTATAGCAAGCCCGATCGCCATCCTAAGCTTCTTATTCCAGATCAAAAAAAGTTTAATTTTATGATTCGATATAAAATATTATTACTTTATGAAAATGTTGTTATACATATATATGTACAGTACAGGTTCATAAGTGCATCCATACCACGTGCGTCTATATTTTGCAATGACTAATTTTCTAAAAGTATTTTCTTTTCGGTCTTTGCTGTTATAGATGAAGTGTACGAGACTGTATCCACAAGAATATAATTGGGCGAGGGGTGTTGCTGAGCAGCCTTTTTAATTAGTTTTAGGTTGACATAAATTTATGATTTGCATTATGTATTAATTTGTGACATAACTATTTCATGAATATTTAAATGAGAATTATATCATTAATAGTACATTACTGCCGCGGCCGCAAAATTAGTTATTGTTGGACGAGGACACGTATAAAGTCCGAGCCGCAGATGAGGACTTTTATTGTGTACGAGTCCAGCAAGAGTTATTGCGGCCGAGGCCTGTATAGTGCTTTTCTCTGAAATACGCGAGGAAATTATAAAACGTTAAAAAAATTACCTTTTAAGAACCTTGGATTTGGATGTCTACTCGTATCCTACTAAACTTATAAGTTCTAACCTTTATCACATTAACCTCTACTTCGACTACTTGAACCATTCATTGTTGTAATATTTCCCTAATTCATGAAAATTACAAACTGCCATATTGCGCACTTTTCTTTTTTTGTTCTGTGCCAGTGTCATGCGATCACTACGATTGGTGCACGATTCATATAAAATTTGAATTTAGAACAAAAGAGTATGCTGTAAAAAGACTCAAAAACATTGAAATTTCGAGACGAAAGTTACTTTTCCGGCCTAGGCCGTTTGAGGGCACATTGCCGGCTGCTGTTTTATATGGGGCAATGTTTCGTCCAAAAATGAGTCACTTCGCGTACTGTTTTTTGTCAGTAATGATCACATTTTCGAGCGTGTCGGAGAAATAGTACATTACTGCCGCGGCCGCAAAATTAGTTATTGTTGGATGAGGACACGTTTAACTTATTATAATATTTCCATTGTTATAATATTTCCCTAATTCAATGATAAGTTAACTTCATCATGAAAAATAAGTAACAAGATAGTACGATAAAATTAAGAGATGAAAATTACAAACCGCCATATTGCGCGCTTCTTTTTTTTTGTTCTGTGCCAGTGTCATACAGAGCATACAGCCAACTCCAATCACTACGACTCGTGTACGATTCATATAAAATTTTAATTTAGAACATAAGAGTATGCTGTAAAAAGACTCGACAACATTGAAATTTCTAGACGAAAGTTACTTTGCCGGCCTAGGCCGTTTGAGGGCACATTCCTGGCCGCTGTTTTGTATGGGGCAATATTTCATCCAAAAATGAGTCACTTCGCGTATTGTTTTTTGGCAGTAATGATCACATTTTCGAGCGTATCGGAGAAAAATATATTTCAAAGCACAGGCACACGTGATATGGATGGACTTGTGAATTCGACTGCACTTGATAAATTTATATGAGTTTAAAGTATGTTGACTCAATAAAGTATGATGGAAAATTAAGTATTATGTTATACCATATTATTATTCTGCCAACCGAATTAGTTAGGTATGCATGCGCCATTATTGTACTATAGTACCTATGTTATGCGAATTCATAATAATACATGAGGAAGAAAAAAAGGCGCGTAAAATTGTAATATGACAATTATTCTTGTTGGGACATCTAATAACGATCCCATGATTTTGACGCCACGTACATAAAGCTCTACGAGGGAGATATCAATAAATAATAATAAATAAATAATTGAGTTCACTAATCTTAAAAAATAACCATCAAGCAAAACATCTTTGGATAACTTACTCGTCTCAGCACGTCTCAGGCTAATCTTGACTGTGAGATGATAATTATATATTATGGAGATAATCATAAAATATATTCAAATAAAATAATTAAAAATAGGGAATTAACGAAAGTAATACGAGTAACTTATGCTAATGTAGGTGATAAAATTCTAAGAACATGAAACATGTGGACGACTTGGTTTGAATTCTAGTTTTGGTACAAGACTGCTGGGATGCATTTCGTCGCAATACGCGAGTGCGGGAAAGATCTCTTAATGTTATGATCGGAGCTTATCCAGTTTTTTTGTGGGCGTGAGTTTGTAGGTAGGTGCTATATAAGAGTCGTGTGGAGTGATCCTCGTATAGACAACTCTAGTGCGCCCAACATGAAGGTACGGAACGACCTTGAAAGCCACCGGATTGTGAATAGTGACCTTTTCAAGTGCTCTCAATAATTTCGTGTAGTGATCTTTAAAATGTTCGCTCATTACCTATTGTTCCAATTGCATTATTATCAGCGTGTTATCTAAAAGCAAAACTTGTTTGTGGTTAAGATTTTTTATATTTGTTAGATATTTATTTGTGTTTTGGCGTGCTATCTGTGTTTATTATTCTGCTGAAGAAAATTTGATTGCAAAGTTAATGCTTTTGTACAAGGCCAGGTACAAAAGCATAAATGGACCAGGTCCGAGTGCTTAATATTCTAAAAAATATTTTACTTTACACATAAAATTTAAATAAATTAATAACACTCTCCTGACAGAAATTGTCTCTTTGAAAATAAAGTACATAATAGCGTGTTTAAAATTAAAGAACATGTTTTCCTAGTTAAAATTAGCCGTGTGGTGCCACCTCTAAATATATTTTGCACTATGGTATAGTAAAAAAAAAATATTTTTACTGTAAACAAGAACATAAACTAAATTTCAGAATATTTCCTTTACTTATAGTAATAAGAACTTTCCGTCAGTGGGAAGTAGGTTACCCTACAGGATTTTTGAGTATTGAAATTTGTATGAAAACAAAGCTTGTCAAAATCTTGAAATCCTAGAGCTCTAAGGAACCACAGACATAATAAACGATGACGAAGAGACGTTAATACGTTGGAATTAATATTCCAATTTGATACCTACATGCATTCATGAGAAAAAGGGACAACAAAGTTATCCTATAATGGTTCCTTTTTTTCTTTTGAAGTATGGAACTCTAAAAACAGACAGCAAGCATGTAATACGACTGATAATATGAGTTTTACAAGCGGGACACATAGCACCGTCCCGCTTTCCCAACCCCGGACCGCCTCCGGCACGGCTCTGTGTGACGTGGGTTTTATCTGAGTCGGGAAGAAGTTTTTGAGTGAAGTTTTATAGGAACTTATTTTTCGTACAGGTGGCTTTGGCAACGTTAGTGTGTGCGTGGTCGGTCGTGAGTGCGGCAGGATCCGCAGTCGCTTGGCCTGGAGCCATTCCTGTCTCCAGCCCTCTGCAGAAGACTGTCCTGGCTCCAAAACCCCTAGCAATACAGAAGACCATCCTGCCAGCACACACGAAGACTGTCGCTTACTCTACATCGCAGTATCTGAACACGGTGAGAACTTTACATTTGTGTCTGGTAAAATCAAAGTCAAGAAGACAAATATATTACGAACTAATCTTTTTGGCGTTTGTGTAAAGTGATTCGAACTTATACCATATAACTAGTATATAGGCCTCTGTGTATATTTGCGATGTTGTTGTGTGTCAGTTTATACTGAAACAGGGTTACTGACGCTGACGTTGTCTGTACAAAATACTCAACGATGATTTTCCTTTTTTGTTTGTATTATTTTACTTAGCTGTCGCTCTAAAGTTAACCACTATTTTGTTTTTCTACAACACGTCGATTTATGACCTTGTTTCCACCCAATCAGTACTGGAATTTAAAATCTATGGTAATGATTGGGTCATTTACCTATAAGCTCACGCGTCGTCAGTGCTAGAAATACCACATCAAGTTTTATGGTTGTTGTTTTATTTATTTACAGATACCGCTGTCATACCAACTTCAGCCGCAGTTTGCGTACCAATTTCCACAACAGTATCCCCAACAATTTGTACAGCAAGTGCCTCAGTACACACAGCTGCAACCCGCGTATTATCCGATAGCGGGAGCTTCTTACTTTCCGGGTAGCATTTACTACCCGTCGGCTCCTGTCGCACCGGTAGCTACTTACCCGATCCAGCAGATTCAACCGATCTCTCCTGTACCCGAGCAGCCTTCAGGAAATCAACCAGCTGTACCAGAAAACCCTAGCAGCGACGCTGATACGTCGGTTATAGATTCTGCGGAATATCCTCAACAACAAGACCAAACATCTACTCCCCAAATTCCTTCTTCTCCCTTCCCAACGCAAAGGCCTCAGGAATCTGAGTCCTTCCAACTGCAAGAACCTACATCACCTTCAACTCAGCCGGAGAACGATGCACCCTCTTTCCCTCAGTCACCTCAGGGAAACCCTTCGTTCCCACAATTCCCTGGGGGATCACCGTTGCCGTCCTTCCCGCAATTTCCTCAAAATGGATTCCCACAGTTTCCCCAGTTTCCCCAAGGCTCGGGTTCTCCTTCGTTCCCCCAGTTCCCTCCAGGTTCAGGTTCCCCCTCGTTCCCTCCAGGTTCAGGTTCCCCCTCGTTCCCCCAGTTTCCGCAATACCCGTCGCTTCCCCAGGGCCCGACTCCTGCCCCCCCCGCATCCTTCCCATCCGCTAGTAATGACGACAAAGGTCTTAATGATGAAGACACGATATCCGTAGAATCAGCGTAATATTAAAATTTTCCTAAATTTTATGATCTAAATAGTAATAATATAATATTTCCTGATTTATGTATTTTATTTAATTCTTTAGAAATAAACCAGAAACTTTGATTAAGGTTATATTTTTGTAGCTATTTCACCATTATTGGTAACATGTAATATTTTGCAAATATAATACACATGTATTATATTTGATGTGTAGCAAAAAAAAGGGAATCTTACTCAGTACTAACTAACAGGAGTTGAATACGTTCTGTTCCTCCGCCAGTCCAAGAATAATAGCAAAACATGTATCGGACATTCGTACTAAAGGTACCTATTAAAATTCTATATGCAAAAGCATGAATATCTGCTTGTATGTTTTTTTTCGCTTTCACACCTAAATGATCGATTGGATGAAATGTGGTAGGCTTCTTCTCAAGGGAAAAAACTTATTCTCATGGTAATATTTCCACACAACGCAGGCGACAGCAGCTATAAATGTGGGGCAGATCGTAATAATAATAGTAACATAATAATAATAATAGAGACGTGTTTTGAACATAACGGGGGCTAGCGTGGTCGACTAAGTCCTGAACAGTTCAATTTTGGACAGGCTCGAGCCCCTCAGTGAGGAAAAAGCTGGCAGTTCGGCTATCCTAACAGCTGTATTTTCTATTTTGTTCCCATAGTAGCGTTTAAGAATACAATTTTGAATTATTATTTTTTAATATTTCTATACTTTGGAAAATTGTCTACAACTTTAACAAAGGTAAACTTTAATCACAGTTTAAAACAAAACAAAATTAGAACATAGGACGTTATTCTTCTATTTAATTGAAATATGAATGAATAAAAACAAAAGACATACTGAAACGGGGCCATTCAAAATAATGGTCGAGATTGGTTGAGTGCAGGCTCGAAAAGGCAGAGCGTGACAGTGAAATAACTATAAAAGAATGAGATATGAGATTTTTTAAATTTCCTTAAATAGGTACGTGTTAAATTCCTCCAATTTACAAGATTAAGAAGGTGGGTTCCGCTCGCGAGGCAACGCGCTTTAAAAATCGATTTCATTTATCAACAGCTTATATACGTTCCCCCCAAAGGGCCCGAGCCTACCCTAAACTAGGGCGATAAGGGTACATACAGTCCACCACGCTGACCCAGTGCGGGTTGGTCTACTTTACACACAACCTTTGAATTTCTTCGCTGGAGTGTGCAGATTTCCTCACGATGTTTTATGGATTCGAAATTCGAAAACACATTGGTATATGGCGGGGATTGAACCCACGTCTCCCGAACGAACGGGAGGCTGCGGCCCTAACCAATACACCACCGACGCTCTATTAAAAATCTATGCCCGTTACCAAAGATTTATGACGCGCGTCGCCTCGAGGGAGCGAAGTGATCGTCTTTTGTTCCTCTGAGCCCGGTTCCAGATACAAAATTTTTTTTATTTATAAAATAATCATTAATAAAAGTAATTGATGACTGAACAATACTTGACCCGGATCAGGTATGTTCGTCCGCGATGCGATGTCGCGGTGACTAAAAATAAAGAATAAATACCTCACGATCCCGATGTGCGCGAACTGGCGACGGCCAGCGCTTCAGGAAAGAAGGAAATCGTAGGATGGGATGGGTAGAAAGATCAGAAGGATGAAGCACACATACATGCTACACGCCAGTCGTCCTCCACGCCCTCCAGCAGGGCGGATCAATCACCCACGACAACAAGCACCATCACAAGGCTAACTTTGAGGTTATGTTTAATCGGAACAGCCGAAATTTTATCACTGACTTTTCACTGAATTCGGGGTCAGCCCGGTCAAATGAAAGTGTGAGAATACCAGGATCAAAATATCTCGCAAAACTTAACACATTAGTTACAAGTGTAATACGAGGTCTAAAATAAGAGGTAAACTGATTGAAATAGGGGTAAGAAATTATTATGGAGAAAGGACAAGAAGATACTTAGTTCCACGAATATGCAATAAATTCCCGTTACTTCTAGATACCAATAAATATAATATACAGATCCTAAAGAAAAAGATGAAAGAATGTATGTTATAATAAGTAATACATAATGTTAATTTTAAGGTTGCTATGTTGTATACATTAACTGCTATTGAGATTATATGTGTTTTTTTGTATAGAAGGATTTTTATTACTATTGGTCATATGCGATTTAGATGTCATATTTGTAAATGTATTATTAAAAGCATTTGCTATGTCTATTGGATTACTGAGTGATTCGTGATTTAGTTCAATTCTGTCAATTTTGTATTATTTATTGATGCACAATACCCCGTATTATGTTTTATTGTCTGCCATGTAGCGAAACATTTATTTTTAGGCTTAGAAATGTATGATTTATTCTTTATTTTTTGTGCTAGTAGTAAGCATTTTTTATAAATTCTATTATAACAACGGTATTTGATTTTATTTGTATTTTTGAGGCTCTTATAATATTTAAATCTAAGTTTCCGGTTGGTTAAGGACGCCTTTTTAATTCCTTTAGAGATCCAACTATTCTTAGGTGGTCTGAGGTATTTTGGACGTGAAGACATGTCACAATTTCCCGAACGCTGCCCAGCCGAGTTGGATCCGTCAATTGATCTCTTCGAAGCCTGATCTACCTAACTGCACTACTTGTCCTAGGTAAATGAAGTGATCCACAGCTTCGATAGTAGTACTTCCAATACTGACCGGTTTGGGTGCAACATGGATATTTGACATAAGTTTCGTCTTATCTATGTTCATCTTAAGACCCACCTGTTCGGAAGCACCACTAAGGTCTCTGAGCATTGTGCCAAGTTTCTCCAGGGACTGCCATAATCACTATATCATCGGCAAATCGAAGACTCGCCATTGATATTGATGCCAAAACCTTTCCAGGACTCAAGTTTGAATACGTACTCGCATTATGTTTATTTTTTGGAAATATTTTAATATATATTATTATATAGGTATATATAAAAATATTAAAGATTAATATATTAATAATATTAAATATTAATCATTAAGAATAATAATAATATAATATTAATTATATAAAAATCCATTATTACAGATTTGAATTCACTGTTGATCATCCATCTTGGGCTAACTAAAGACTACTAAAATGACGTGTAAACACTTACTTAAAATTAAGTTAAAATTTAGTTACTACTTGTCAACTTAATACGTGTAAACCAGCCATTATTCCTCTCCGCAGTTGGATTGGTTTCGTACTTGTGTCCTGTAACCGTATTGACATGTTGGCGTTTTCGTACAAACATCAAAGCACTTCGATATACCGATAGTCGATATGGCACCTCTGAAGCGAGTGCAGCACTGTCCAGGTTTCGACGGAATCAAAGGCCTTCTCATCAAATCAAATCAAAAATTATTTATAGGATGTTATTACATCACTTAGATCCGTCATTACATTTTTTTGGGTGAGTTCACTAACACAATGGCGGAATCTGTGGAGAAGAGCTCACCGAAGAAACTCCACAGTCGACGCATCTTTTGCGTTTCCTTTTTTAAATAAAATATTGTCAATTACAAAATTAATGCTAATTGTATATCGAAAAAGCCAAGCAATCTATTGCCATGGTCCTCTAAGTAATCATTTCTGTTTTATAATTATTTTAAACTTGTCTAAAGGTAAGTTTTAATATCAGAAGGGACCTTATTATAATAACGTATGCAATTGCCTTTAAAAGAATTACTAATTTTATGTAGTCGACTGAGATAAGCAACCAACTTGTCTTTATTTCTAGTATTAAAATTGTGAATATCACTGTACTTCTGAAAATGACTTATATTTCGTTTTACATACACAGAGTCCACAAGTTATAGTTTTTTTTTATATTATTTAAGTAGACAAACGAGCGGACGAGCCACAGTGGTGGTAAGTGGTCATCGTCGCCCATGGACATTCGCAACACCAGGGGGGTTGCCAACGCGTTGCCAGCCTTTGAGAGCCCTGTATACTCGCCGCTTGAAGAACCCCATGTCAAAGCACAAAGGAAACACCTCAGGGGAGAGCTTATTCCACATCCTGCAGGTACGCGAGAGGAAAGATCGTGACGCCCGTACTTTTTTGGGATGCCAAGCATCCAGGACGTGAGGATGAGCCCCTGCCCTGTGGCGGGTCTACAAACGTATAACGTAATAGTCTACAAACGCTACAAACGGTACAAATATCGTAGAAAATTATTTTGATGAACGATAACTCTTAAACAGGTACCTAAGTAGTATTGTACAACTACGGAACCCTACCCTTTGCGTGGCCAGACACGTTCTTGGCCGATTTTTTAATGTTAAACTTAGGTATTGAGACTACTATTCCACCTTCGTACGCGTTTTCGTTTAAAATGACAGAGTTTCATACAAACTTCAAACCCTCTTCTTTCCCCCCGGGTCGGGTTCATCCATACTGCCCGGTAACGATGAAAAAAATGGAACAAAAAAGTATCAATATAGAGTTGCTACCGTGGTTGCTACCACGGAGACAACTACATAGAGGAGGTGTCACAAGCAACTTAGACCCGTCGCATAGCGGTCTAATGGCTGGTTTACACGTATTAAGTTGTTTAGTAGTTAACTAAATTTTAACTTAATTTTAAGCCACTTAATGCGTGTAAACAGCGAATTTAGTAGTAAGTTGCAAGTTAAAATTTAGTGTGCAAGTAAACAAGTAGATTAGAACTTTTTCTATTTTTCGGGTAAGTTGGTGGGCGTGGCCTGCCACTTGACACGTTTGGAAAGGCGCGATTTAGTTAATTTTAAGTTAAATGCGAAGTGCGAGTATTTTATGTTTATTTTTTGGATATATTTTAATATATATTATTATATAGGTATAAAAACATTAATGATTAATATATTATTAATATTAAATATTAAACATAAAAAAAAAATATAATATAAAAAATAAATAATAATATAATATTAATTATATAAAAATAAATATTTTATTATACTTTATTATTTTATTTATTATATTTATTACAGATTTGAATTCGCTGTTGATCGTCCATCTTGGGCTAACTAAAGAGCTTAACTACTAAAATGACGTGTAAACACTTACTTAAAATTTAGTTAAAATTTAGTTGCTACTTGACAACTTAATACGTGTAAACCAGCCATAAGTGCTCTTAGTACATTAAGCACCAGGCGTTGTTTCTGTCAGTGTTACTTTGAATTTTATGAATACGACACGAATATGACATCGTTTGATTAAAACCATTTTAAATGTGACGCCATTAATTAAAAAAAAAAAAAAAAAAACCATTTTAAATTATATTAGTGACGCAAAAATTATGTGCTGTGTTGTGTCGTGCAACAGTTTGAGTAATACAACTATTTCTAACGAAAACAAGACATCATTCCACTCGTATCTATTTTTTGAATGCAATTTTTAATGCACGTAATTTATTGCTTCCAGAATGTTTAGCAACGCCATCTATCGCCAAGTAGAATAACTTCTTGACCTTGACTGGTTTACATTATGAATGACCTGTTTCATCCTCATTCATTCATGTATTTTGTTATAGTAAGCTGGGTGGCCAGATATGGAATATAAAAAATATAATATTTGTATAAAATATTTATTTTTGTAGCATACAAATAAATAATGCAGATAATATAGATGAACTTACTCATTATTAATAATTGAAGACAAGAGTGGAAGAAAGAGTTAAGTATAGTCAGCCAAAAATTGGTATGGTGGCCTAAGGTTGAATATCATTTGAAATCATAGAACAACAGAGATTATTTTCGTTTGCAGATCGATCTGTCAGATACCGACCGACCTTATTGAAATTTTCGTTAACTGGGAAACTAGCTTAAAAATGGTAGATCACTTTCTTGACCGACTACAATTTTTACAATTTAGATTTTTTGACAGCAATAAAGGTGTTTTGCACATCAACATCAACGGCACAATACCATCAATACCATGACATCAAAATATCACATTTTGGGCAAGGACGTTTGGAGATTAATAAAAAAAAAATGGTCCGATTTTTTGGTTTTTTCACTTGCCTGGCAACATTATCCAGCGTAACGAACAGAACCATCTTGTGTGTAATAACTGAATTAAGTACGGTTCATTAGTGTCTAGCTGCAAAGCTAGTTTTGCTACTGACCGCAAGATGGTTACGGAACTTCATCTCCCCGCACCCCCTCCCGACGACGGTGACCCCCGCTGTCATATAGAAAACGTCTTAGGATTTGTCTCCGTGGTTGCTACAACCAAGTGATCCCCAAAATTAAAAATATAACTAGATCATTCACAACTCAGTATACTAGAAGGTACACTAGGTATAGGTATAGGGTATACTAGGTAGTAATTTGAGCTCGATATACGATTGTTGTTTCCTATTCAATAATATAAAAGTCAATATAAAAATGTAAAAATTATCACAATTTATTAAATATTTATTATTATATTAGGTAATACATATTGTTTCGTATTTCCTTACATATAATGGCAACTATTTCGTCGGAAAACAAAGACTTTTCGGGAGCTGATCTAAAATCTTATTTTACTGATGATAATGAAGTTTATCCCCATCTGTTTGTCTTGAGTTTTTCTCCAGGTATGTGACCGCGATGATGAACCTTAGTGAAATAGCCAATATCTGTGTATGGTTGGTAGAAAGAGAACACAATCGTACACGGTATTCTGAAACTCATTTGAATATAAAACTCGTGCACGGCAATGCTTTGTAGAGCTCTTAGCATTATCAAGTTGATTCTTCCTTGGCAATAGTATATTGGTACACGACTGTTATAGAAGAGGAACTTGGCTGCCGTGTAGAGCTTCATCACCAAACATTGGTTTCGAAATCGTTGAGTGTCCATTGAAGCTAGAAGCTGCAAATAAAAGTAGGTGCATTAAATTTTTATGTTAAAAACAATCGAGTATTCTTACGTAAATAATGGTGACACCCATATCTTTGGCGGATGTTTTTAGTAACGTTTCGCCCACAAACTGAAAGTTTGTACTATTAGCCCAGGCACACACCTATCGGCCCACTTTCAATACAAATTGCCCGGACCAAAGCTTAACCGAGAAGTGCATGAAATAAATTCATATCTAGCTGCAACCACACCTAATTTAAATAAATTGACATGTTATTGTTCTTTTTAAATGATTAAAGATATTTAAGAACATACTAAAAATATCTTAAGAATGAAATCGTAGGATCTTACATAAATATATTTGACATCTGACTCATGGAATGACACGAAACTCAAATTAATTTGTCTTTTCAGATTTTGTTTAACTATTGACGTCGGCGTGCAATGGCCGAACTTGTACGTGCTGTGCAAATACCCTGAAACAAATAAACGTTAGAAACCAAAAACAAATAAACTTTGAAATAACTTAATAGGAAATATACCGTTCTAAAATAAATAAATAAATATGTAGGTAGGGACATCTCACTCATGACTACCCACCTTCATACTAGGCAGAGCAGCTGATATTATATTTATATAGTAGATTATGTAGTTGTATTATTTATTTATGTAGCTATATTGACATATTTATGTATGTAGGAATATATGTAGGTTTGTATGCCCTAAGTATAAGTAGTTTATTTATGTAACTTTGATTAATAATATTAGCTTCCTCCGAGGTATTAGCTTATCCTATTCTGTTTTTCTTGTGTGCACCATCCTCGGAGGCACCGTCCCACAGTTCCAATGCAACTTTCTTGTACCCTAAGGTTGTCTGGAAAAAATTGCTACCTTAGCAATAAGGCCGCCTATCTGTACACCCCTTCATCTATCTTTTTAACCGACTTCAAAAAAGGAGGAGGTTCTCAATTCGTCTGTATTTTTTTTTTTTTTAATGTATGTTATTAGATATCTCCGCCAATTGTTAACCGATTTTAATAATTCTTTTTTCATTCGATAGGATTTACTCTCGAGGTGGTCCCATATTAAGTCAAGATCTGATGGTGGAACATGAGGTAAAACTTGGAAATTCCTCAATGGAATGTAGCATTCGCGTCGTTATTCGTCTATTCTTTTAGTCATATCTCAGTCAGTTTTAAACCGATTTTGATGATTCTTTTTTCATACGATAGAACGTGCTTTAGGGATAGATCCATACCAATTTTGTTAAAATCTGATGATGGAATAAGAGATAAAAGCGGAAACTCCTCAACCAGTGATAGCAACATGCATCGCGCGCGATACTGTTTGTGGTGGAATGTTGCTAGGCAACGAAATAAATTTGTTTTGTCAGTTTGCTGAAAATCTACGTTTCCCTTGTTCCATTTATTCGATTTTATCACATTATTGGCGACCGTGACAGGACAAGAACCTGCAATCTTCGGATATTGTATTGGAAATCACAAATAATTTAGCTTCTATGGCCGAGTGGTCGAGTGTTTTAATCTTTTTACGGAGGTTTCGGGTTTGAATCCCGGTGAAGACACTCTTAAACGAAAATGTCCTAATGAGACTTTCTCCAGTTTAGTTGGGATATTGCTGCCTGAATCACCCGATTGTCTGAAAAGAAAGATTACTCCGTGTTTCGGAAGGCACGTTAAGCCGTGTGTCTCGGCTCTAATATCTACAGAAGGCGACGTTACTCGAGTTAAGTCAGTGGGTTTTGACAAGGGCCCAGTACTATATTAATTGTGTAACAGGGTGTGTGAGGTTGGTTGTCGACCTTACAATCCACAATATGAAGAAAAAGAAGAATCCAGCCTACGTTCACTATCTGTAATCAACTAACGATAGACTTTCAAGATACCATCTCAAACCTGAAACTCCTTACGAATAGCCCAAGTATCGGGGTAAACTGTAAGCTTAAGGGAAGAATCGTGCTCGTCCATACAAAAAAAAACGTTTTTCCACTTCTATATATATTTTTCAATCTCCATGATGTTTTAGTATGTTATTGACACAATGAATGACTAGGTTTATAGTTTTTGCTTTTTTCAAAATTCGCAATAGATTCAAACTTATATAGGCACCTCAAGTAACGTAATTTTTTTGATTAAAACTGTGTCAAAGTGATTTGTTGAAATTTAGTAATTGAAAACCGTTTTCTCCCGTAGTGGGAATTTCATCAAGAAAAGTATCTATTGTCGGCGAGCTGCAACGCTCTCGCTCTCTCTCTCTCCTGGGGGTATGAGCGCACAATCGATAGCAAATGTTTTCCTAAATACCTATTTCGTTAGGATCGCGAAGCTATTCTTTCCTCTTAGCATTGTCAGTTTAGTGGCCAGCTGGACTACCAAATGACCTCTTACTTCGTAGCCTCTTACCCAGTATAACTTATGTTATTTTAGAAACTATTATATAAACAACTAAACGCGGTTGCAAAGCACGAAAGACGCAGTCTAAACTAAGCAAATACCAAAAATATAATATCTTTGTACTGAAACTGTTAAATAACAAAACCTAGCTTTGGATAATGAAGAAAAATAATAGAAAATGTGTCGCGGTTAGGATTTATTACTTACATAAAATATATTAAATAAAACACTGAAAATCATAAAATAAAAATAATTTTAACAAAAAAATAGAAACCTCCTTCAAATTGCCTTATATGGTTATCTCCACTAAAAAGTAACAAATAATATAACATTCCAGATGGAACATGAAAAAAAATATTGCCAATATCCTCAATTAAATAGATAGGTAGTGTATTAAGTAAATATTTAGAATTTTGTACTTCCTTTTGGAGTCGGTGCCAGCCAAAAAATCGTCGATTAGTTGTGGGCAACTGTTTTAAGTCGTCGTCGTCGTTAAGTCAGTACATATTTCTATATGACTATCAATAAAATTCTTTGATAGTCTATAGCGTCCACTACACTACTCGCGAAGTTGATCGAAGTAAGCCGAGGACGAGAGTATAGAGAGGCACTTCGTGCAACTTCGGGCTTTACTTTTACACCAATTTGACACTTCGTGAGACTTCGTCGAAGAACTTCGGACGAGAGTGTAGTGGGCGCTTATGATATAAATGTTTTGTTGTGCTGCGCGGGATGCAATGCCGCACCCGACCAAACGCAGGGATAACGACAGGAGCGACTACCAAGAAAGTCCGGGTAGGTTTCATTCGATAAATAATTAATACTCGTAGTTTCGTCATCTTCAATTTTTGGCTGGCACCGACTCCAAAAGGAAGTACAAAATTCTAAATATTTACTTAATACACTACCTATCTATTTAATTGAGGATATTGGCAATATTTTTTTTCATGTTCCATCTGGAATGTTATATTATTTGTTACTTTTTAGTGGAGATAACCATATAAGGCAATTTGAAGGAGGTTTCTATTTTTTTGTTAAAATTATTTTTATGTACTTTCAAGCTATATCCTTGTGTGCAATAAATTATATTCTACTCTATTATTTATTTATACGCGTACCTGTTTATATAAACGATTATAAATAAATAATAACCAGACACGAGGCATCAAAGTTTGTCCTGGGTGGGATGCGAACTCGCGACCCTGTGCGTCGGAGGCAGATGCACTACCACCTAGGCTACGATTTTTACGATTTATATAACAGGAATTAAATGTAGCTAGGATAACCATATCACAAAAAAAAATATCTTGATGCCGTTGATGCTGCGATAGAAAACGTAATTTACCAGGAGGGATAAAAAAGTAGTGAGAATGAAATAGAATATAATAAGATAAGATAAGAAGATAAGAATAAGAATAAATTTATTGAGTAATATGTACAATAAAACTACTTCAGACAAAATAAATACAAAAGGAAATAACAACACGAGCCTAATGACTATTGATAACTTAATAATTTATTTTTCTACATAGTCTCCGAGTCTCTCTACACACCGAGTCCAGCGCTTTTCCAAGGCTTCAATCCTTTTAAAAAAAAGTTTTGTCTTGGTCCTGCAAAAAGCTCTCCACGGCATCCATCACCTCGTTATCGTCTTCGTACCTGTTTCCCCTTAAGTATTCTTTCAATTTGGGGAACAGATAAAAATCGCTAGGCGCCAGATCTGGTGAATCTTGACCACCCCGGTCAACCAATTCGAAGCCAGCTTGCTGAATGGCAGCCATCGCAACTGCCGACCTGTGCGCGGGTGCGTTGTCGTGATGAAACAGCACGCCCCTACGAAGTTTCCCTCTCCTTTTCTCTTTGATGGCATTCTTCAAGCTGCATAATATTGGCCTGTAATAGTGGTTCCACGCTCCAGGTAATCAATCACCAATATCCCTTCTGAGTCCCAAAATATTAAGGCCATAACCTTGCCAGCCGATGCCACGGCACGAAACTTCTTCGGGGTCGGTGATGATGGCAGTTTCCATTGCGAAGATTGCTGTTTTGTCTCAGGATCAAAATGATGGACCCATGTTTCGTCCATTGTTACGAAACGAGACAAAAAGTTCTCAGAATCTTCTTGAAACTTGTCCAACAATATCTTCCAAATGTCAAGTCGATTTTGTTTCTGACTGTCGGTTAACATTCTCGGCACCCATCTTGCGGAAACTTTTCTCATATTCAAAGATTGTTTCAATATGGATTGAATACTTCCATATGAAATGCCCGTTTCTTAAATTAAGTATCGGATGGTAACTCTTCGATCGCTCAATACAATTTTCTTGACTTTCGCAAAATTTTCTTGGGTGACTGACGTCGATGGACGGCCGCAACGATGTTCGTCTTCCGTGCTCGTTCTCCCTACTCGAAATTGAGAAGCCCACCTTGCGACAGTAGAATACGGCGGAGCAGACTCTCCTAATGTTGCCTCTGAATCGCAATGAATCTCTTGAGTCGTTAACTTTTTTAAACAGAGGTATTTAATAACGGCTCGCACTTCATTTTTCTCCATTTTCGAGAACACGTTCCGACACGAAGCAAACAAATGACTACATTCAGAAAAAAACAAAAGAGAATCGAAGATTTTTTTTCTTTATTAATATTACAAATATGTATCTGAGCTATGCCTGCCAGTATTTTTTTTTCTTACCAAGGAGTATGTCGTTCTCACTACTTTTTGATCCCTCCTCGTAATGTAATAAAAAAGAAAATACCACTAAAAAATATCGTGAAAGACTATTATGAAAGATAAGGCTATGTTTGCGTTTTTTAGTAGGTAGGTGGTACTATAAATTCAGCCTAAAACACGTTCCATTCCAACCATACATATTGAGCTTTGCCATGATTTCCCATATTAGTAACCTAATATGCGTCATTAAACTGAAAAATATGGTACAGACACTTTTTTCCGTAGCCATATTTTCAGCTATGCGACTACGTATGCGAGAAAACTCCTTATTTCCAAGAATTGATTATTACCTCTACACATACATAACGTGGGTTGTAAATAATCCTGATACTCACTTCTGGGCAGCCAATCGTCTCCCCAATTGCCTTTGATAAAAGTCGGTCCTCTAAGGGCGTACCGTGCCTGGTTTGCAGGAACTGCTCTCCATCCTTCCCCTTCTTGGACTGTGGGAATTAAGTTTACGAGTATCACAACTATCTTACTTATTTACTTTCTTTTTATTATTTTCATAGAAAGCTACACACGATAAATAAATAAAAAGAGCTTTATTCACCAAAACGAACCGGCAAACGATTAGACGTATACAGCCTACAATTAATTTAATTTCAATAAAAAATTAAAATTATCGCTTGAATATACTTTCCTATGCAAGATGAATACAAAATATATGAGTTTTTTGACAAAAGCATGCCTGGCTGTAAACGAACGCCCCATATGTATATGCGTCAAGCGTCTAAACGTTATTTCGATTCGGCCGTTACTCACCCGAACCTTCTGGTGAGAAAAGCGTCAATTTACTTTCCGCACCCCACTACGCGATTCAAGCGTCGTCCTAGACACGCTCTCACAGATCCGGACGATGAGATCACCGTCGCGATTAAAGCTGCCATTGCGTGTAGGCCACACACTAAAGTAGGATTTTTAATTGAACGGAGTAATCTGACATATGGTGGGTTGCCGCTTTTTTGAGAAAAAAATATAGTGTTATGCTAAAAAGATATGATTCAATCACTCATCTGGGCCACGTTTCACGAAGCAACAATTTACTAGTAACAAGTTACAATTTGATATTCATTGCGTAGCCAATTCGCCAAAACTGGAAGCCCTTATCGTTTTACCTCATTGTCTACGCAATGTACATCAAATTGTACTTGTAATTTGTAACTTGTAGCTTCATGAAACGGCTCCCTGGTGATATGGTCACTAAGTAATGTGGACTCCTGGGGGAAGGACTAATGTCCTATAACACAGGTTTAAACTTAGTTTAGGCAACAGCCCTCCACAAAAATTGTATCTCTTGTGCTGAATGTGTTTCTCATTACACTCCAGGAAAAGTTTGGTAGACATTCGTCATCATTGACGCTTTTCAGAACCTAAAAAAGAAAATAGTACCACTAATAAAATATAACATGTATTAAAAGAGACAGTTACTATAATAAATACAAAATAATTCTTCTGACCCATTCCATGGCAGTGGACGTCTTTTAGCTTCTAGTGTGTTAAAAGTAACTAATTTCTCACCTTTTTAATGGTAGGAGCTTCATTTTTAGAATAAAACTCGTGCACCTTTTTTCTTATTGCAGAAAACGTAAAATCGTCCAATTTATCTTTGAATGTTTTCTTCGGTCCAGATTTTTCAGGTGCTTTAAATTCTTTGTTTTCTTTATATTCTTTAAGAACCTTGAATACAGTGCTTGCAGTGATTCCCAGTATTTCAGCAGTTTTAATAGCACAGTTTTGAATATTTGGAGATTCCAACAGAGAAGATTGCTCTTAGACTACGTACTTATAAGCATTGCGCACCATGACTTTTTCAGTCATACTTAAAGCACGCTTTGGTCTCTTTTTTCTCGGAGACATGAAATTGTCATTACTTGAGGTCCCTGGGCCAGGATCCATAACAGTTTTATAAACAACAACGAAATAACAAAAACAAAACAAAACTTCACCAAAAACTTAACGAAAAACTTAACGAAAAGTTCAACGATGAAATGCAAAGGCAAGAGAAACATTCGAACACTCAGACCGGAGGTAAGAAGCCGAATGACGAACAATAGGAAAGTAATAATAATAAAAAAATAGACGCTTCTCCCGTCATCCAATAGGAAATTAGTTGTATGGATGAGTCATTCGTTTGTGTCGCAGCTGCAAGTTATCTCTTAGAAATATAAAAAAAACACTAATTACTTTTATTACCTACCTACATAAAAAGCCTGACTGTTGTTACCAGTAATACTAAAACCATCTCACCAATTCTGATGGATTCCAACTATTGCGAACTGCATGATATGTAGACGAAGTCTATGTTTATAGGCTGGGGTAACAAGCATTTTTTTATATTTAATAGTGTGAATGATTCAACTCACTTGAGTTAGAATTGAACTGAAAACATCACTAAGATTATGGAGCTGGCAACATAATTTTTCTGTCTAATGTCAAATTACTCCGTTCAATTAAAAATCCTACTTTTACTACAGAATGCCCTTCAGGTAGCAACCGCCCCCGCCGGCGGGGACGCGGAACTAATAGTAGAATTAATTCAGTAAGACCCGGTAGGGGTCATTCTTCTCCGACACGCTTCTCGCCCTGGCAACGTCCTGGGCCGCGGTCCGAGCCCGTCTGAGGGCGCCCCCAGATACGTTGTCATAAAATTCCTAAGGGGTACGAGCCTTCTGCTCCCCCGCAAGTCCGCGCCCACTATATTACCACTCTGGTATAAATAGTGATTAGGTCCGTCAAAAAAAAAAAAAAAGAACGCCCCATATAAAAAAGGCGAGAGAATTTTTTTACCGAAAAAAGTTATCTGTGGTTTTAAGCAATGTTTTGATTTAGATTTGATACATATTTTATTAACTTTTGTCAATTTTAACGATGAAAAAGTGATAATTAAGTTAATTTAGACTTGAACGAGACTTTTCAAAAGGTAATATACAGGCTTTAGAAAATTTGCAATTTAGACGAGTTGCTACTATAGACCATTTACGTTTGCGATCAAGTCTTGGCTAAAAATTGAAAAAAGAAAGAAAGAAAGAAAACTTATTTATTTGCACTGTTGTGACAGATTATACACTAAGATGTAGAAAGAGAGAAGGAAACACAGGAAAAAGTAAACAGAAACAAGTAAAACCTTGTACTTCCACACCACAGCGTGCAGCAGGGCACAACAGTGAAAAAGGTCTCGACTCAGCTTATGTCTACCTCAGAATGAGCTAGACGCTGTTTTTCAGTCGAGCCTGTTCGTCGACCAGATTCCAAGAAGAGGTGCCGATGGGATGACGATGTCCAAAATAAACCATAATAAATTATATATATATGTGTAATATATTTTATACAAAAGTTATATATTGTGATATATAAGTATTATAAAAATAGCTATATATAAGGTAACTGTAAACAGACTAATAAGACTAAATTGAAAGCCCTCGGTATCATGACAGTTTTTGATTTTCCAAAAGTATATTACGTAAGTGATTTCTAAATGTAGGTTTTGAAAGTGGTTTTCGCAGTGGAGGTGGCAAGTTGTTCCAACATTTAGAAGCCTGGTACCGAAAACTTCCTTCGAAAGCCCTAGTTTTATGAAATGGAGTAACTAGTATGAAACTGTCTGTCCTACGTGAATTATATGAATATGTAGCCCAAGTTAATTTAGCGTATAGGTATGATGGACTTTTAAATTTAATTAAAGAATGCATGAAGTTTGCGAAATGTAACTTTCTCCTAGACTCCATATTTAGAATTTCTAGTTTATTTAATAGAGGAGAAATATGCGATCGCGGGGGAATTCGATAAATGTATCGCATACAAGCATTTTGAACGCGTTGCACAATACGTTTTGAGCTTGACAGTAGACACGGGCCTATGACAATATCTCCATAGTTCAATCTAGATAGAATAAGAGATTCACACATTTTCAATCTAACATCCTCACTAAGCAAATCTCGAACTTTATACAAAACTTTTATGCGGAATAAACAACTTTTAGCAATATTTTGTACATGGTTTTCAAATCTCAGTCTATTGTCCATAATGATGCCCAAGTTTCTGGTTTGAGAAACTAATTCTACCGGAGAGCCAAGTATTTCCACTTTTGGATCCTGGAGCTGTATGCTAGATATTTGCTTTTTAGAGCCCAGTATCATAAGTTTTGACTTTGTAGGATTAAGTATCAATGCATTACGACTAGACCACTGTGCAATAGAATCCAAATCAGAATTTAACTTAAAAAGTGTGGATTCCAAGTCTTTCAAACTTGTGTGAATATATACTTGAACATCATCTGCGTATAAATGGAAATTACAATGCTTGATCTGATGTACAATATCTGCAGAGTACAATATAAAAAGAATAGGTCCCAATATCGACCCTTGAGGCACGCCTCTAGTCAAATACCCAACAGAAGATTTAGATACTCTACCATCTGACTTTTTCACTTGAACTATCTGTGTTCTGGCTGTTAAATAGCTAGAAAACTAAGTTACAGTAGGAGCATCAAAACCGTAGTAAGCCAATTTAGCCAAAAGTAGCGGTACACTAATCGAGTCGAAAGCTCTAGAAAAATCAAGCAAAGTCAGAAGAGTTGCCTTTCCCTGGTCTTGCGCGGCAAGTATATTATCGACTACTTCCGAGAGGGCACTTGCTGTGCTTACACCTTTCCTAAAACCTGACTGAACTTCAGGCAGAATTTTATTCTCTTCTAAATAGTCAGATAGCTGCCAAAATACCACTCTTTCTAAAATCTTCGACAAATAAGTTGGAAGGCTGATTGGTCTGAGGTGTTTATAATCAGTTGGTGCTGGTATCTTTGGAATTGGGGTGACAAGCGCAGTCTTCCATGAAGATGGGAACGTAGACGTTGTTATACTTTCATTAATTATGGCAGTTACGAATGGAAGAGTAAATGGTAAATTAAGTAAAACCATATCTGAATTTATGCCGTCGATACCTTGAGCATTTGATTTAATAGATAAAATAGCCTTACTAACAGTCATTTCGTCTACCGGTTTCAAACTAAAAGTGTTATGACCGAACCTATTCTGCATAAAGTGGTTAATTTCCGTTGGTGGTACTGTATCGGAACAAGGCAAAGTCAAAAAATGTGTATTGATTTTTTCAGGGTCATTTAAGTGTAAAGGTAATGTTTCGTGCAATTTGTTTTGAGTGAGAACATCAGATTTTAAGTTTTTCCACAATTGTTTAGAATCATTAGAAGTTTTATTTATGCGCTCGTTAAAATAAGCTCGTTTATCTGAGTACATTGATATTTTAATCTGTTTTTTAAGGCACTTATAATAGTCTCTATGACTATTAACACGACTACTTCGGAAACGGCTAAGAGCTTTATTGCAAAGGCTAATAACAAATTTTGTATTACTAGTCACCCATGGAGTTGGTTTGTGCTTTAGATAGACAGTTTTCATAGGTGAATGGCAATCAAACAAAAACATAATAGAATTTGAGAAACTGTCTACCATTTCATCCACCGACTTCAAAGTTAAAATGTAATGCCAATCAATATTTTGCATATCCATATTAAAAGCATCGATATCAATATCTTTTATTGGTCTGAAAGTAATATGTTTTGGCGTGAATTTTTCTTTCTTTATATTAAAAGTAGCGATAATCATACTATGTCCTGTAACCTTCGAGACACTGTCCAACTCTACTTTCTTTATAGAGCAATCCGTACAAACTAAATCAATCAAAGTTTCCGACGTATCAGTAAAATGTGTAGGGCAGTTCACTACCTGGGTAAGACCAGTACATTGAAGAAAAGAATGAAATTTTCTAACATTTGAGTTCGCAGAGTCAAGAAGATTAATGTTAAAATCGCCTAGCAAAATAATTTTGTCAAAGTTAGCAAAATAATGCACAGATTCAGTGATGGTGTCAATAAACATGTCTACTGCTTGCCACTGTGGTCTATATGCGGTACCTATGGCGAGACGAAGACCGTTAATACTAACCTGAAGCCATATTTGTTCTACGGTAGAGGGCGGGCACTTTAACGACCTCGCTTTGATACCATCTCGTATATAAAAAGCCACTCCACCACCCCTGCCGCTTCTGACTTCGTCTGGGCGAGGAAGCATTTTAAACCTGTATGAAGGAATAACGGGAGCGAGTGCCTCACACCCCTCTCTAAGCCAAGATTCATTTATGGCAAGAATATCGGGTTTACTTCGTTCCACCGCTAACACAAAGTCGTCACCACATGTGTTTAACGATTGGGCATTATAGAGATTAACTATTAACATATTTTTGTTAGTCATCTTTATGCGAGTAAGTAAAAATTATTACAATATAATATAATACATAGTAATAACTATAATATAATGTAGGACAGAGTATACTATTATGTAACTTTAAAGCGTAATCTGTAATAATAAGATTAGACATGGATATATTTACAGACCTAATATTAAAATAAATAATAAAAAAACTGAAAAATATGTGTAGGCTGGTACGATTACAAACTGTGGACTGTAAACAAAACAGAGGTCCAATCACTGTTGCGCCCCAAGGCATGTAGCACTTAATATTACATAATAAAAATAAGTAATATGAAATAAAAACTTTATGAGCATTGCTTACAAAAGAAAATTGCGATTTAGACGAGTTGCTACTATAGACCATTTACGTTTGCGATCAAGACGTCTTGACTAAAAATTGCGATTTAGACGAGTTGCTACTATAGACCATTTACGTTTGCGATCAAGACGTCTTGACTAAAAATTGCGATTTAGACGAGTTGCTACTATAGACCATTTACGTTTGCGATCAATTCTTGACTAAAAATTGCGATTTAGACGAGTTGCTACTATAGACCATTTACGTTTGCGATCGTTCGATACTAAATCATTAAAACCAACTGAAAATTTTACAGTTTGACTATCAAATAGGTGCATTGAAGAGTGTGTCGCACGTGTGATGTCAATGTGATTGTGTTATTTTTTTACAAACTGACTTGTTTTCTTTCCTCTTAATCGAGTCCAAAAGCAGAGTGTTCACGTGGGAGTTTGATCAATTCCCTCGCACTATAAGCGCCCTCGCTACGCTCGTGCGCCAAAATACCTCGGGGTGTAATTGATCGGTGTCACCCCTTAGTTAACAATCTACTAATTGGTGTGGCTGTTCAAGGCTAAGCCCATTTTGAACACCGAACAGTATGAATATACGTCATCTTTACTAAAATATTTCTACCTCCAAAATAATTATTATATCAAAGAAAAAATCTTTCAATGATAATCCGGAAAATTGAAATAAAGCTATGGAAAATCATAGGTACCTATTAGTAGTAGATAAACTTACCAAATCTGACGATTAACATTAAAACAGAAAAGTTGTCGGCAATATTCAATAACATGTTGAAAGCTTTTTACTCGATTTACATGAAGAATTAATTAATAATCACTGACGCAAATAGATTTATCAAATATAATTTTCCTCTTATTGTTTTAGTTTTTTAAGATCATGAACCAAAGAAAGCTTGAATTTGACTGAACATTGGAAATGAAGATGCTGTTTTGTCATACTCATCATAGCATTTTTTCTGAATGTTTGTTTACTAATATTGGACATGGAATCATACACAATACTCGCAAATTATACCATTATGTGTTGTGGTATCTTACTTTGAAGTCTTACTTTGGAATTTGATGAAATACTTATTTTAATATTACTTAGTCAGGTCATAAGTATTGTCACACAGTAAAAACTTTTCTTTTAGAATGCTGGCCACAAAAAAGTTTATTGAATTCGAATTTCGAATTGTTCATGAAAATAAAAATGTATACTTTTTAGAATTTTACTCATTTTTAAATATGGAGTGGACGCTTAAAGAAGACCGTGTTGCAGTTATTGCGTTGCATCGTTGCGGTTACGCGCCAATTCAAATTTTTGACATACTGAAAAATTTGAATATACCAAAAGATTCGTTTATCGTACCATCAAACGATACAATGAAGACTCTAGTGTAGATGACAGGTCAAGAAGTGGTTGCCCTCGGTCTGTTAGGACTCCAGCAGTGATAAAAACTGTGAAGGCGCGAATTCAAAGAAATCCCAAACGTAAGCAGAAACTGTTGGCCCTTCAGATGGGATTAAGCAGAACCACGGTGAAAAGGGTGTTAAATGAAGACTTAGGGCTTCGGGCATATCGAAGAAAAACAGGACATCATTTGAATGCTCGTCTAATGGACCTGAGACTGAAGAGATGCCGCGCTTTGTTGAAGCGGTACGCGGGAAAAAAATATCGGGAAATTCTTTTTTCGGATGAAAAAATTTTTACCGTAGAAGAGAGCTACAACAAACAAAATGATAAGGTGTACGCACACAGTAGTGAAGAAGCGAGCAACCGTATTCCGCGTGTCCAACGAGGTCATTTTCCATCCTCGCTCATGGTATGGTTGGGAGTGTCTTATTGGGGCTTAACAGAGGTACATTTTTGTGAGAAAGGTGTAAAAACGAATGCAGTTGTGTATCAAAATACAGTCCTGACGAACCTTGTGGAACCTGTTTCTCATACCATGTTCAATAACAAGCACTGGGTATTCCAACAAGATTCGGCGCCAGCTCATAGAGCGAAGAGCACACAAGACTGGCTGGCGGCGCGTGAAATCGACTTCATCCGGCACGAAGACTGGCCCTCCTCCAGTCCAGATTTGAATCCGCTAGATTACAAGATATGGCAACACTTGGAGGAAAAGGCGTGCACAAAGCCTCATCCCAATTTGGAGTCACTCAAAACATCCTTGATTAAGGCAGCCGCCGATATTGACATGGACCTCGTTCGTGCTGCGATAGACGACTGGCCGCGCAGATTGAAGGCCTGTATTCAAAATCACGGAGGTCATTTTGAATAAACTTTAGTGTCATAAGAATCTATGTTTTGTTAAGTTCATTTTGGTATATAAATGGTTACATAATGAATAAACTTGTTTCAATTATTTTATATTAAACATGTGACAGAATTTATGACCTGACTAGGTATAAATGCGAAAGTAACTCTGTCTGTCTGTATGTGTGTGTGTGTCTGTCTGTTACGCTTTCACGCCTAAACCAATGAACCGATTTTGATAAAATTTGGTACAGAGACAGACTGGAGCTTGGGAAAAAATATAGGCACTGGATGACACTATCACACTGATAATATTATAAATGTGAAAATATGTTTAGATGTTTGGACTTTATATGTTTGGATGTTAAGATGTTTGGATGTCTGGATGTTTAGATGTTTGGTTGGATGTTTGGATGTGTAGCGACATTGTAGTAGCGCTTAGGTCAGCAGTTCGGCCATGCGGCCCGCTGTCTAGCCAGTCACTCTGTTACCTCCGGACGCGACGGGCAGGTATGTCCATTCCTGACGTCACAATACATCGTAATAGTCAATTCCAGTGTTTCCTTTATACAACCTTCTGATAAATACCTAGTAGACCCTCAGACGTGGTGGTAGTGTGGGACGGTCACCTACAAGATGGACCGACGACCTGGTGAGGATCGCTGGGTCTCGTTGGATGCAGGTGGCTATGGACGGACCGGTCGCGCTGGAGTGCGATTGGAGAGGCCTATGTTCAGCAGTGGACTACAACAGGGTGATATGATGATGATGATGATGATGAGACCCTCAGACACTTAGTTAACTCTACAACCCTCACAGTGGTGACTCGACAGATGTATGGATGTTTGGATGTATGAATGTTAGGATATTTGGATGTTTAGGTGTTTATATGTTTGGATGTTTGGATGTATGGATGTTTGGATGTTAGGATGTTTGGATGTATGGATGTTTGAATGTTTGGATGTTTAGATGTTTGTATGTTTGGATGTATGGATGTTAGGATGTATAGATGTATGGATGTTTAGATGTTTGGATGTATAATAATAATAATAATAAAAAAATTATTTATTATACAAAGGCAGCATTACAAAAAACACAATGGGCCCGCCAAACTGCAGGGCAGTTTGTTGGCGGAGATAACAACTCTCATTATATAAGTATATAGCTGCCAACTATGAGGTACAGTAGACAGCAGGTCAAGCCATACACAGGGGCGGGGCATCTTGCGCGTATGGATGTATGGATGTAAAGATGTTAAGATGTCTGGATGGATGTTTGGATGTATAATAGATGTATGTATGTTTGGATGCTTGGATGTATGGATGTTTGGATGTTTGAATGCCTGGAAGTTAAGATGTTTGGATACTTGGAAGTATTCAACGGATTTGTATGAAATTTGGAATTGGATATTTGGAAGATAGTTTGTAACCTGGATTAACACAAAGGATACTTTTTACGGGAAGAAGTCTTAATCCCACGGGAAAATCTTACATAACGCGGGCGTAGCCGCGGGCGGACCGCTAGTATTTAATAAAGATAGTTTGTACCCTAGATAAAAACATAGTATACTTTTTACGGGAAAAGGTCTTATTCCCATGGAAAAAATCTTACACAACGTGAGCGTAGCCACGAGTGAACAGCTAGTAGCAGAAGCAAACTAATAATTTATGGATAACATTTATAGAAAGACTATGGATTAAAAAAATAAGATATTTAAGAATTCAATAGCCTTCGTGGCCTAGCGGTCAGTTTGTAGACTTTAGATCTTAGGATTCAGGTTTCTGATTGTACCGTGTTTCAGCAGGCCCGTTAAGCCGTTAGTCTAGGGTACTATTATTCTGAAAAAGTCGACGTTATTTGAGCCATGCCAGTGGCCTTTGGCGGCTTGATTACTCTAACGATAACGATATGATCATCATCATCAACAGGTCATATACATCCCCACCGAGGGGCTCGAGCCTACCCTGATTTAGAGTGATTAGGCCTTAGTCAACCACGCTGGCCCAGTGCGGGTTGGTCGACTTCACATACAACCTTTGAATTTCTCCGCAGGAGTGTGTAGGTTTCATCACGATGTTTTCCTTCACCGTAAAAGCGACGAATAAACGTACATATGAATTCGAAATTCGAAAACACATACCAATGTGTTCACGTACCAACGTGGTGGAGATCGAACCCGCGTCTCCCAGACGGGAGGCAGCGGCCCTGACCACTAGACCACCGACGCTCTCATCAACGATATAATGATAATGGATGATTACTTAGCCATCATCATCATCATTATTTTCGTTACTGTAGCGCTAGGTTTCATAACCTAGCAAAAATCTTGTTTATGCAGTTTTTTTAATTTATAGTACTCGTAAATTTCTGTAGAACGTAATTATGTCACATTATACTTATACTTACAAGAAAACGAAAAACAAGGCGAACTTGCAAATAGCGAATGGTTTATTAAATCAATTTAGACTTTACAATAAAATTGTAATGTAATGAATGAAACATTTTAAAATGCTAATAAATATTACAGTAGTTATTACTTAAATTATTATTATAAAATAAAATTTTCAGGTCTACTGACCGCGGTATCTAAGAAAGAAAGGAAGAATTAATTCATTAAACGAAAAGAAAAAAATTTTTACGTAAAACTTAGCTGCTACTTATGCTGCTAATACTTTTCCTTGACGAAGTAAGAGACTGTGGTTTCAACAATGTAACCCACAAATTTCTCGTTGCGGGGTCACAAATGACAAAATATAGAAATAAAACAAATCCTTGTAAAGTAGAAGTTAAACAAAAAAGGTAAGACCATAACAAATTGTTACTAAAAGAAAACAAACCGAATATCCAAGTGAGACCTAAAAGAAAGAAGAGAAATAGTGATAATCTGAGTTGAGTTTTAATAAGGTCCATATCAGAAGTTTTCAATTTTCCTTCAGGCCCATGAGAGATAGAAATTAAAACCAAAAGGAAGAGAACAATGTTCACTATCAGGACAATACCAACAGGTAATATGATACCCATTATCAGATATATACCACTAGGATAACATATACTTTTATCAGTGGTTGGATCGGGTATATAAGTTTCGTAATTTATACCTAAAATTAGAACAACTGGAATTATTGGAACTCCCCAGCCAATTAAAGTAAATTTGAACATAAATCTAGAGGGTCTGGACACACCTAACACCCTCACGTATCTTATGAATTGCAAAATAGCAGTAATCAACATCCATGTAAAACTTGTCAAAATGGAATATTGCAATAAGGATCCAAGAAAAATACACACAATTTTTTTACCTTCCCGAACTACGTACTTGCCATCTTTTTTATAAAAGATGGTGTTATCTAAATTAAAGACTATCATCAAAACCAGTGGTAAAGCAACAGCCGTGGAGAGTTGTATTAAAACTTTCGTGCTGGGCTTCTTTCTCCACGTTTGAAATACCATTGCAGTTATCCATATTCCTATTATACCGAATAGCGATAAAAAACTGCCCACTAGCGTAATTATATTCAGCGCTCTTATGTGACATTTTTTGCGGTTATTTTCCCCAGGTTGCCTAAGCTCGCTGATATCGAGCAACTGGCCGAAATGAGTCATGTGATAACACCGACAAACTGTGACATTGTTAAATGTTTTTTCATAAAAACATCCGCGATTAGACCAAAAGCCGGGATTACTGCCCTCTCTCTTCGGTTGATAATTCCAAAATCCACAACGCTGCTGTTTTGAATTTACTTGTTGAAGTTCTTTGAATAACAGTGGGATCGGATTAACCAAATTAGTTTGGTACCCTGGTATTGTAAGACCTACTATTCGACTGTTGATAACATGCCTCGGTTCATCTAATTCTGGAAATATAACGTCGTTGTGGTAAATATTTATTACTATGTGCACCTTACCTTCATGTTTCTCATCGTCACTGTCTTCAGAAAGCCTTTTTATCGTTTTCAATACGATACTTGGAACCCATGTAGCCACTTCTAAATTTTCTATTGATATCACTGAATCAATGGTTGAGTTAGCGTATAACGGTTGTATTATCATGTCAGTAAAATTATCTGATTCTGAGCGTTTTGACACAGCTATACCAGAAATATTATTGTATGTTGGATAAGAAATCTGCACAATAAATTGCGGTTTTATAGACAGTTGATAAACTTTTTCAGGTTGTGAAATTGCACTGATATTAGCAAGTTTTTCAAAAATTCCGTTTACTGAATCTAAAATAACGTTCGTTGAGTTAAATGTCTGAGATAAACGCAAATAGTCCATGTCCATTAACAATATCCTATCCATTGCCCATGCTAAATTCTCAACATCTCCCAAGTCGACAGACGTGTCGTTATTTTGAGCCATATCCAAAATGGTTTGAAATGACATTGAAAGGTAATAAATATCAGCTGGAATTATTATATTGACATCGTCTAAGACAAATCCTAGTCCGTCTATTAAAAATCGGGACGTATAATTTTCTGAAATATGTCCTTTAACAAAATTGTACAAAAATGTAGTTGTTGATGAAGGTTCGTAGGCTTCGTTACAATTTCCTTCAACTTCTCCCCAACGACTACCAAGAAGATAAGATCCAATGCAATGTCTCTTGACTGGCAGGCCATTGCTTTGTAAGCAAAATTGTTTAGGGGCAGCCACTTGTCCTATAGGTGTTAAGTCCCATTCTAGAAGTATGTAGTCATATGAAATAGTAGGAAAACAGTATTGCGAACTAGAAAAATTCACAAAAGTATAGCCCTGTAGGAAGAGGTATGACAATAAATAATTTTTTAGGGACTCGTACGTTGCTTGTAAATTACTAGGTTTATTGTCAAAATTTTCACTAACTGACGCATGCAAGTGGAACAGCACTGAGAGATAGTCCACATGGTACTCTAATATGTCCATAACTATAACTTTTTCCGCACTAAGATATTCCGTTAAATTCGCAGCTATGGTATCCAACTGTGGTACAGTTTCATTATCATATAGGTGTATTTTCGTTACAAGAGAAAACACGTGGAATTGATTATTTGTAGGGTTCACTATTACTTTACTGCTTGATAAAAGTGAAAATGATTTATTGTGAGCTTCACACCAATATTGAGCTGATCTGTTAGTTATCGGATTTACGGCATATATAGATTTTTCCACTGATGTGGAGTTTATATCTTCTGTATGCAAGCGTGCACCTATTGCTATTAGTGGGATAAATTGTATATTGACAGTTGTAAAAAAACCCAGTGCATCTGAAAAACATTGTACTCCTATGTCATCATTGTCATATTTCCATAATCCGGATGGAAAGTATATTGTAAGGTATAGTTTTAAGTCATGTACATTAAATTCTAAATCTAATACTGTATCTCCATTGTATAATATCTGAGTTTCACATGCCATGCAAGGTAAAGAGACTGAAGGATTAGTCAATCCAATGGTGCCGTTATTATTAATAATAACCAACGAATCTTGATCTGTCAAATTTGTAGAATTAGTATTCTTGATATCAAATATTGTGTTATTTCGAGTTTGGAAAAAACACCAAGTATTATTGGGTAAATTATCCATTTCGGCAATTTTCATAAAAATGAATTTTGTAAGATCACTATACACGCTGTTGCCTAAAGGACTTTTACATTTACTGTTAGCAAAGTTATGAAAAGTAAGCCCATTTGAATCTTCTGTGTGCTCTATTCCAAAACATGTACCATTGTCAGATATGAATCGAAACCCATAGTATCCACTTGGACATTTTGCAGAATACTCCATGTCTTCCAAATAAATGCATAAACTAGGAAACTGTTTGTTACAAGATTCCGTCGTTATTATTCCTTTATTGGTATTAAATACTAAGCAATTTCTTATCAATGATGAAAACAGCATCAACTCCTTGGACTCCAGTACTTGACCCCAGTTTGGTCCAGGAATACTCCAGATGACAGGGCCGAAAGCTTTTCGCCTTTGCGCTGGCAACCAAAAGTATTCACTAGTGTTTAATTTTCTTAAAGATTCTAATAGTGAATCAAACTCTTCTGTAGTGAGATCTGTTACAATAGATGCACCACCATTTTTTAAACAAGGATAATTCCATGTTGACATTTCACCAATTTGATAGCAATATCTGTTATTGGATTTTGTTACTTGCTCATATCCAGGCAGGCAGGATGATAGCTCAAATGCCTCGGCGACTTTATAGCAAGGTTGCAGATCGAGCACAGACGGTGACCATCCCGAAGAGTTGCAGTATCTTGTTATCAGATGTCCCTTGTAATAGCAAAGAGGTTCCGACACCACAGTGGTATCTGGTTTGCTTTCATGCCACGATACAGGTATACCTTTTATTGATACTTCTTTTTGGCAATTCTAAAAACAATAAATATAATTTTAAAATAAACAAAACAGGTAGCTATAACTCAATAATAATAAACATGTTATAACTCATTTTTTTATGTTCACAAATAGTCTTGCTCTTTATTTCATTGCATAAAATTTTAAAATCCAAGTCCAAAGTATTTTTCAAATTAAAAGTTGAAAACAATTCAAAACGGAAAATATTTCTTGAGAATATTTTTGATGGTTATTGATTTATTGTCTACCTGCAAGCTGAAGTCAATGTTAAACGCAGCGAGAACAACATATAACATAATAATGTAATTGTACATATTGGTACGGTATACATTAATATTTGCGTTAAGTTTATATTTTAGTGCACAAATAGTTGGTAGGTTTTGAAGTTGATGTAGCGTGAGTGGTACTACCTAAATGAAGAGCGCACATGTAGAGTATGGAGCTTTCAACGAACTTATCTTTTCACAGTGTATTGGGTATACAGGACGTATCAATTCAAATTCTAAATGTTTTGATACAAAACATCATTCATAAAAAAAAGAAAAAAATAGCTCCATATCCTCAAAAGGTTTTTATTTACTTTTTGTCACATTTTCTCTGTTCTCCTGTAACTACTTAAGTTTCAAACCTGAGATTAAATTTGTAATCTTTTACTTTCACTCTTACAATTTATATCAATATCAATATCAACGGCCCGTTACAGTCCACTGCTGGACTATGAGCCTCCTCCACTTAAGTTGAGGGTTTTGCCATAATCTCCACGCTTGGCAGGCGGGTTGGAGATCGCAGATTAAAAGGTTACCTACTGTATCAGAGAGCGCTGCTGCCCGTTCCCTGTTCAATGTGTAGTCCCTAAGTCGCCTCTTACGACACCCACGGGAAGAGTAGGGGTTGGTGACAAATGTATTCTACTCTGCCGTCACCACACAGCTGAAATATAATATATACCCTAAGCTAATAATAAAAATATTTAATAATTATAAAACAGAAAACGTTCACGTTAACAGACGTTATCTGTAACAATAATAAATCTATTATAAAAATATTCTTACCCGGATGGCGCTAATTTTTTGTATAATTGGAAATCATGTAGTATAAGTTGCATGCTGCATACAATTAGTATGAGATTTCAATACGGAAGACGGTCTGGTAACTGCCTGCGCTATTTGTTTACGCCGTGACTCTTTGATTTATAATACCTACTTGCTGTTGTTATAAAAACAGTTGAGTGTTCTGTTTGAATCATTAGAAGTTACATTGTATATATAGCGGTGCAAATTAAATTTCTCTCATTAGTAGAGCGTAATAAGGAAAGTTTAAGATAGTATTTTTAGCTTGTTTTGTAAATTTGCCGTATTTGTGATGTATTCGTATTTTCAATTGATGATCTTTATTATATCAGGTGAAACTTCATTACTGTGCTTTGAATTTATTAAAAACTAGCGGTCCGCCCGCGGCTACGCTCGCGTTGTGTAAGATTTTCCCGTGGGAGTAAGACTTTTTCCCGTTAAAAATACCCTATGTGTTAATCCAGGTTACAAACTATCTCAATTTCAAATTTCATCCAAATCCGTTGAGTACTTTAAGTGTGAAGGTGGAACAAACATCCAAATATATTTTCACATTTATAATATTAGTGTGATGACATTTTAATTTATTAAAGATAAGGCACTACTAAATATCCTGCTTTTTCTTGCTTTATTTACAAAAAATACGAGTTGTATAAATATAATGGCTTTATTATTTTCTTTCAGTTCCCTTAAGTTCTTGCTGGCAATATTTTACCGTGATTTCTGACCTGAAGTTGACTAACTCTGCTCCGGCCAGTGGTAAGTACTAAAGACGACGAAGATGAATTCAGTTTTAATATAGTAAAAGTCTGTAAAAAGCGTAAACATGTACGTATAGTAATCGTATCGTAAGAATGCCGTCCTGACAGCAGGCAGGAAATATGAAAACCAAATGGGTGCAAAAGAGACAGAAAAAAATTTGTACGTGTATGACAGCTGTCAGGACGGCATTCTTACGATGCGATAGGTATAGTGTGTAGTTGACTGTACCTACCTGATCATAATAATTAGGTACCTGAATTAGGTATCAGAGTAGGGTTGAGTCCCTCGGCGGGGACGTATATAAGCAAACCACAACAACACCATCTATAATAAAATTTTACCATCCTTAATTATGTCTGTCTACGGAAAGCTGCAGATCCCACTAGAAAGAAGGAAAGTGAAAGAAGGAAAGAAAGAAAAAACTAAACTCTTAAATGTAAATAATGATCAGAGCACGGTGGTGTGATGTCGTTTGGTACTATCGTGCCTTATTTGCTCGATACTACGATGTAGGTAATGAAGCTAAGTATGATATTTTTAAATGAAAAGCAAATAAAAAAAATACTAAAATACCTACGCTAACGTAACCTGATAGAACGTGATACGTAAATAATTACTATCCGGAAAGTTACATACAAAATATAAATAAATAAATAAATATGTGGGGACATCTTCACACGCGGCCATCTGATCCCAAACTAAGCAGAACTTGTATTATGGGTACCAGACAGCTGATATACATTACTTAAATAGATAAATACATACTTATATAGATAAACAACAACCAGACACAAGGCAAACACAAGTGCTCATCACACAAATGTTTGCCCTGGGCGGGATTCGAACCCGCGACCCTGTGCGTCGGAAGCAGATACACTACCACCTGGGCTACGGAGCCGTCAAGTGTTGTTGTTGTGCAAATGTTGTCTTGTTTTGTATGTTATTTATTTTTGGTGTCAATAAAGTATTTATGTACCACTGAGACACATTTTGAAGACACTGAATGTACAGATAGAGTCACACTGCGGAATTTATTTAATCTCATTTTGCTTTGTTGGTAGTTGTCCAGCACAGCGAATATTTGTTTGGAAACTGTAAAAGAGAAGATAACAGGTTCTACACGATGACCCACCTTAACCACTTAGATATATTAGGAAAAGTTATAGTAAGAGTAAGTATACTGAATGTACCTATTACCTACTTAATAAAATAAAGAAAATTTACCAATTTACGAAAATAATAATGAGTTTCTTACTGCAATAACTTATTATAACGTATAATATGATTGATTCTACTTATGATTCAGATATTTTGAGGATTCCCATTTTCTGGCATACACTTTTTTGGTAGAATATCAACATCATATCAACATCAGAATATCAACTCAATATCTTTTATAATGCGTACCGCAAAGGAGTGGAATCTCCTGCCGGCAGTGTCTGTATTTCCGAGCACATATAATCCAACTCTCTTTAAAGCTAGAGAGAATAGTCTCCTTCTGGGTAAGCTCGCTACATCGTTGATCCCATCCCTGCTCTCGGGCTGGATCGGGGTCAAGAGCAAACCCATGTAATAATAAAAAAAAATTGTTTTGCATACTCATACTCACGTAACGACTGGCCGAATTTTTTTTCGCATAAACCTATTCGGCATACCTTCGAGTTGAAGGTTCGACTCGCATACATTCCTAATGGGAAATATTTTTTTAAATGTTATTTAAACATTACGGAAGTTATTGTAATCAGTTGAGAAAAAAAATAGGCCAATTATTTATTTTATCGGAAGTTGTTAAATTTGTATTACTGTAAAACATTTAACAAAAAAGAAAATATAAAGAAAACATGTTGGTTAATTCCATAGTACCCGTATTTTATACCTGTCATAATATTATACATCGCAACTAATCGCGAATACTTTGAACATAATAAGTAATTGTTGTTATCAGCTCAGATACATTCCCAGCTGTAGGTTATATTTTATCACATATTTATAATCACGACAGTTTAAAAATTAGATTCAGTTCTGTTGAAATATATATATATTTTGAATGCTTCTCTTTTTAGGGTTGGATTGACGTTCCAAGAGTGCCGACGTGTATCCGTCTGCAGGGCAGATCGTTCGAAGAAGATTCGTTCCGAAGCACAGGATTCAACTTTCAATTTTGTATACCTCGTTTGTGTTTTTGCCATTCACAGAATAGGTGGGCATTTTACTATTACGAATGGTACATCCCGCTTGAATTTGAGGGTGGTATGAATTGGGATATTTATTTTTTTGGTCCAAAAAGGAATTGGTGGTAGCATACCTACTTATACTATATCTTGGAATTTTAATTTACAGCATTTAGAGATGATGGTTTCGCGGAGGACTAACGATAACGAGTTATGTAAAATTTTCCTATGCGATTATTTACCATTTTTTTATTAATCGTGATATTAATAATATCAAATGTTGTTAATTTCATTTCAAATAATAATATTTTTTTAAAACTACCTGTAGTAGATTTTGGTAAGCTGCTATCTTGATAAAAGTACAAAACCTGTACGAGTATTGTTTTAGTTAGATTATGCTATCCATCGCTCTGACGCTCTCATTGTTTTCAATAAAATATGAAATAAACGTGTAAGTAGCACAAAGATTTATTTAGTGCCATATAAACCAAACGTAAATAAATATTATTTATGTTCTATCAGCATTATATATTTATGTAAGTACCTACCTACTAGCTTATGCTACTCAGGTTAGGACGAACTAGTTTGGTCTTGGTCTACTTGGTACTAGTCGAACCTAATTGGGTTTACCGATCGACTAATTGGGTCAATGTCAATAATGCAAAATGAAAACTTAAATATTATAGAGTATTTTAGGAAAAAAACGGCTAAGCACGTGTCGGGCCACGCAAAGTGTAGGGTTTCGTAGTTGTCCAATACTATATAGGAACCTGTTTAAAACAGTTTCATTAAAATATTTTTCTATGATTTTTGTAGTACGAAATTTCTGACTTGTACAATTAAGTTGATCTATTATTCGATAACTTGTAAAGCCAACTTGATGTTGATAATTTCCTTTTAAATACATCATATACACTACTACCGTGATTTTTTTTCATTTTTTGCTGGTAGGGGGCACACATGACTCTAACAAAATAATCACTTAAAAACGAAATATTTCTAAACCGTACACTAGCATCGAAAAATTGTTTTAGCTAACTCCCGTTATTTTTAAAAGACCTATTCTATCTCACGCTATGAGGTAGTCGTGATAAAAAAAAATCCCCACTTCACATAAACCAGAGGAATCCTAAAAAAAATACTTTTTATTCTTCAGCTTTGTCGGCATGATTAATAATGTGTATAATTCATGCCAAATTACAGCCTTCTAGTACTAAGAGTCTCTGAACTGAGCCGCGGACGGACAGATAGACAAACAGACAGACAGATGGATATGGCGAAACTATAAAGGTTATTTTTTTCACTACGAAACCCTAAAAAGGACAAACGAAAACAAAAAATACATTTTATAATATTATATTTCTGGCACAATACATGTAGAAATTATTCTCATCATCATTATTGGCTTGCTCTTATCCCATCATTTGGAGTCGGCGCAGGATGTTTTCTTCCTCCATACATCCCTATCAGCCGTCATTTCAATACTCACATCCTTCCTGCACATATCATCTTTTACACAATCCATCCATCTTCTCTTTGGTCGTCCTCTCCCAACATATTGATCCACATTCAAATTCAATACCTTTTTCCACATTCATTTCTCCGCATTACGTGTCCATACCAGATAAGGCGATTTCCTCTCATTTTATCTATCACTGGCGCAACTTTTAAACTTCCTCTTATATATTCATTCTTAATCTTGTCCATGTAGAAATTATTCTATAATAATTTTCTATATTTAATCAAATAAAATATTTTATTTATCCTCATGTCTGACTTTTCATTCAAAATGAACGAAGAAAACCTTTTTTCCCCACCAAGACAAACATCATCATATCAGCAGCTTATAAACAATCAGAGGGCAGCAGCATCTGAGATGATGATGATGATGATGATCATACACAGATAAAATATAAGCACAACAAAAATTTCCATCGCGTTTGGCTTAGAACTCATTTGGTATGTAGTTACCGGCATTAAAAATAAACCGGCATTATAAATAAATAATATTGGCATTGTATTAAATACCTAAGCATTGTATACGAGTAGAATGCCGTGCTTGTCTAGACAATATAGTTGTTTATCATTGTATACCTTGCCTAGGCAATGTATATGTCGTGGCTTTATCGTAATATTGCCCAGCCCACATCATGAAATGCGACGACCATTTCATGATGTGTGCAACTTTTGCAGATCGTTAAATCGTGAACATTTCATGATTTTTTCATCCACGTTTGGCGATGTCATATGAAAATAGGGTGTCCATAAAATATTTAATAGAAATCACACTAATATTATAAATGTGAAAATATATTTGGATGTTTAGATGTTTGTTCCGCCTTCATGCTTTCAGTACTCAACTGATTTGGATGAAATTTGAAATGGAGATAGTTTGTAACCTGGACGTGTTACGTAGAATATTTTTACGGGAAAAAATCTTATTTCTATGGAAAAATCTTAAACAACGCGAGCGTAGCCGCGGGGGCACCGCTAGTCTAGAATAGACTGCTTATTCGTAGAGAATATACAATACAATACAAACTCTTTATTGCACACAAAAACAATTACAACATATATTACATTGAAAACGGCGCTAGGCAATAGGCGGCCTTATTGCTTTGAGTAATTTCTTCCAGGCAACTCATCAATGTGGTAATTTTTATATTAGTTGCGGGCTCGCGGGAAGGTGCTCATACAACCTACTAAATAAAAATAAAATAAATAAATAAATATATCTTATTTAATACCTATATACCTACATAATATAAATAATACATACATACATAAATACCTATACATATACAATCTATTTAGGATATGTTAGGAACTTATTATTATCTAACTCTGACAGATATTTTCATCGTAAATTCTTTTTTTATCACTTTATTTCTCATTTTATAACGAATTATTCACTTTTTCACTGCGAAAAACAACATTATGGTCAGCGTCCACCATGTTGATACATAAACAAAGCGCTTCCAGTGCCTCTATCGGCAATTTTACAATATGATCAAATAATCTTGACCATTTCATGAAGTAGCTGCGTTTTTTGTTGAACATATCGACAAACGATTTCTTATCATTGATCTGGCCAAGGCATATCACGATGTAGCCCCATAGACAGTGAAAAATCTTATGAAATGCGACCACTTCATGAAATTCTCAAGCATTTCATGATATGGGCAACTCTACGTCATGTCATGGCCATAACATATACAATGCCTAGGTATTCTATAGAATGCCAGATTATACAGACTGCCGGTAACATGTGCATCCAATTCACTGTTTACGAATTGAAAAATCAATAGGATGTTTATCACAAATATTTTGATTAGATGGGTATCATCTAACTCAAGCCTAACTTTTTGCTCTATACTAGTCTAGATTTAACGTCAAAAACTACAAGATGGTGAGATTCAACGTTGTTTACTTAATACACTTTTTCTCAGGTGCGTAAAATGTAAAAAAAAATACGTCATTAAGCTTAAGTATTGTTAATCATTTTTATTAAGGGAATATGATGTTTTTTTTTATTACTTAAATTAATCATTTACACCTTTATAACATAGAAAAAAATATAAATAGGGTTGAAAATAGTCAAATAATTTTTCAAATTGAAATTTAAAACATTGCGTAAATTTGAGCGGTTCAAACGCCACCATTTTGCGCGCGCTTTTGATGACGTCATTGCTTGTGTCCCGTGTTTGTTTACTACTACAGTTTACTATAGCGTTTCAGTTGCTTCATACTTTATTTTCAGTTTTAATTGCTATAAAAACATGGAAGAAGTTAAAAAACTTCCCTACAAGTATTGTATGGTACCGAAGTGCAAAAACACTACTATTAATACACCCGATAAAGTGTTTTTTCGTATTCCACGCGATGCGAAAATACGAAAAAATTGGTGTAAGATGATGAGAAAAGATAATGCATCTCCATTATCGGTTGTATTTTGTTGTGAAGATATGCTATATTTATGTACAGCTTAGTGTGAATATACGTGTAATTATGATCATATCGACATAATTTAGTAGTGAACAATTTTAATGACAAATGGTTATTTTTAGGTTATGTTTTGTTGTAAGTATTATTAAAACTTTTATGAATAAAAATCTATGTTATGGACTAAAATATACCATGTTACATAATAGTTACCTTGCAGCTTTCACTCCTTTGATCTCTGCGCTCGTAAAATCGAGATTTGATGCAAAATATACTGACATCATAAATGCATCTATTTTTGGTAGATTATCTGATTGTGCTTTGACAAAACTAGTTTCAGTCATCGTCATAGATTGACTATAAATATATATTCACAAGTAATCACACAGGAATACAGTTTTAAACAATTTTTTTCACAAACACTACTATAACCGCCGATAAATCTATAGGACGTGACTGACCTGGACACAACCATTGACGTCACATTTCGTTTCAACCAATGGTGATGCGTTTTGTAAGTTTGAATTTCCTTCCCTTATTTTTCACTTTTTATATAATAGTTTCTGGGTTTAAATGATAACTAAATAAAAGAAATACCTTTTAAGTATAATGTAAAGACAATAAAGAATCTAGAAAAAAATATTTGAGACAAATTTAAATTTTATGCATATTCCTATTATCTAAAGAAATATGACTTGTTGTAAAGGATACTCTTATTAATCAGTTATTTTTTTACCCACGACGACGGATGGAACGGAACGGAGACGGTATGTCTGTTACCATTTATCTCGAAAACCACTGAACCGATTTAATTGCGGTTTTTTGCATTCAAAAGGTATAGTTTCAGAGCATCTTTTGTGGAGGTAGACCATCAGGGAGCGCTGCTGCAGCCATATAAGTTGGCACTGCAGGAGTTCTCAAAAACTACTAAACCGATTTCGATGCGGTTTTTTTGCATTCAAAAGGCTTCATTTTGGAGCTGGTTCTTGGACATGTTTTAGGGCGGTAGACCACCAGGGAGCGCTGCAGCAGCCAGATAAGTTGGCACTACAGGAGTTCTCAAGAACTACTGAACCAATTTCGATGCGGTTTTTTCATTTTTGATGAGGTTTTTGCAGTCAAAAGGCTTCATTTGTAGCCGGCTTTTAGATATGTTTTATGGTGGTAGACCACCAGGGGGCGCTGCAGCAGCCAGAAAACTCGGTACTTGAGAAGTTCTCAAAAACTGCTGAACCGATTTCGATCATATACAAAAAATCTCTATGAGAATCTTCCTTTTGACTCTGGTCGAGGGACTTCCTAAAATATTTTTTAATCCTTTTTATTCTAATATGTTTTGACATCCGGTGTGGGATTTTTAAAAATTTTCAATTTTGTTTTTATGGTAAATAAGTAATTACTTACCTAAGGAAATGATTTGAAACTTGTTTTTTTTTATATGAATGCTTTACATGTTTCTATTTTCAATGCAAAATATTAATATAAGTGATAAAATTGTGAAACAAATATTTTACAGTACGCTTAGGACTCAGCTGGCAGTATTTCAAATCGATGAGTGAGATTGGAAAACACAACATAGCATGGGAGCAAAGTAAGCCACACTTTAATTTGTAAGATTTGATACTTATTACTTAGACCCCACCACGTAACAATGTGTTTTCGAATGAAGAGCGTCGGTGGTGTATTTTGGCTAGGCCCGCTGCCTGTCGTCCGGGAGATACGGGTTCGATCCCCACCATGTACTAATGTGTTTTTGAATTTTGAATTCATTTGTACGTTTATTCGACGCTCTCACGGTGAAGGAAAACATCGTGAGGAAACCTGGGCCCCGTTTCACGAAGCAACCATTTACCAGTAACAAGTTACAATTTGATATTCATTGCGTAATCAATTCGCCTAAACTGTAAGCTCTTATCGTTTTATCTCATTGTCTACGAAATGTACATCGAATTGTAGTACTAGTAATTTGTAATTGTAGCTTCGTGAAACAGGGCCCTGCACACTCCTTCGATGAATTGATGCGCAAGGCCACCGGTTGTCCGTGCGCAATAAGAATCTCCACATCGACCTGGAACCCTAACATCAAGGAGTTCATGCGAAAAACGACTAAGCGTTATGTAGATTCGGCCGTCGTCGTTCCCCCAAACTGTCTTTTGAAGAAAGCGACTGATTATTTTCGACTGAGTATTTTCGCCGTGTGGTGACGGCAGAGTAGAATACATTTGTCACCAACCCCTACTCTTCCCGTGGGTCGTAAGAGGCGACTTAGGGACTACACATTGAACAGGGAACGGGCAGCAGCGCTCTCTGATACAGTAACCTTTTAATCTGCGATCTCCAACCCGCCTGCCAAGCGTGGAGATATGGAAAAACCCTCCACTTAGGTGGAGGAGGCTCATAGTCCAGCAGTGGACTGCAACGGGCTGGTGACGTTGACGTTGACTGATTATTTTCCGAATATATGCGGTTCAAGCGTCGCCCTAGAAAGAAACGCTTTCTCAGATCCGGACGATAAAATCACCGTCGCTATTAAAGCTGTCATTGCGAGTAGGCCTAACACTACTACAGAACTCCCTTCAGGTCAAAACCGCAGGTCCGTGCCCGTTTGAGGGTTCCCCCATACACGCTGTCTAAAATGTTTAGGGGCCTTCTGCAAGTACGTGCCCGCTATATTATTACCACTTTTGTAGACATAGCGAGTCGACTATGGCCATCAGGCCCCACTCTGGGGTAGGTATAAGGTAAGTAAGTAATAAGTACCCTCTTTGGGCTGCTATGGAAATATGAAAATGCCGTATTCTGAAAAACAATGCTTTTATTTCATAACTGGTAAAAGGCGTAGCTACGAGTCAAAGAGTCGGAGTGATTCTACCTATACATTGATTTACTGTAATCAATGTGATTCTACGTCAAACTCCCCGGCAGAGACCGTATGAAGTTTATTTTCTCTTTTTCAAATAGATATTTGAAAAAAGGCCAAATACATGCAGCTGCTTGGAGTGCAGCTAGCATCAAATTATATGGCCAACACGCACACCATCGAGGCCCGATGCTACAGTACTACTCGTATATTAATTCTGCGGGTAGGTTCGGACGTATATAGGTTATATACATATATATTGATGATTACTCCGACTAATTGACTCAAGCGTGCTTTACCTACTTGGTGGTACAACGCAAAAGTTCTTGCGGTATTGACCCGTATTGATTGAGCAACACGTTTTCTAGATTGTCTAGAAAACGTGAAGGAATACTTATCAGCTGGCCGAGATTGATATAAAAAATTAAATTTGATTGCATATTGCGAGAAAGCTTTAGACCAAAACTTCAATATTTTAATTTTCAACACTAAAAAATTGCAAGTAAATTGTATAGATATACCTACATATGTATATTGAGAAGGAATGTAATGCCCTACATTGGCTGCATATAAATTTTTCAAGTGACATGAAAAAGATTGATTGAAATTGGAATTGTTGCCTAGGCTAGGCTAAAAAGCTAGGATTATATAGGTATTATTTAAATTAAAAATATCGCAATCTAATAGCAGTCTTAATAAGTACTGTTTGTGCTATGGCCCATGCATTTGGATTACATTGTCAATATTCTAATTAATTTAATTTCAGTAAATTTCACAAGGTATGATTACACTTTTGGCGACTGCCACGCAAGAGATCTATATTTTCAAACACACGTGCATTTGGACAGAACAAAAGTTATTGACAACATAATAATGAGGGTTAGTTTCAAATTACTTTCAAGACTTTGTAATTTTATGATTTTTACGGGTATGGTCATGGTTGTGATTTGAAAGGGTTTACTAAAGTTTGCCCAAGGACGTTTAAGCTTGAGTTTGCCAAATAATTTATTTTGCCATAATTGCATTTGACATATTATGTTTTGCCATAAAATTTTAGCCATATTGTTTCATTTGCCATCAGCTTCAAATATCAAAATTACACTTGCAATAATTTCATATGACATTATGCTAGCTATTCAAATAAAATAAAATTATGGTGTTCAGATTCCCATTCTCGCTATGCAAGCAAGCATGCAAACAGGCATGCAGGCATGCGGGGATGCATTCATGTCAACCTAACACGAAGGGTATAGTGAAGTCCCCTTCGAACCTAATCTATCCGTGTCGGGGTGCCCCGAATTCCCGTGCTCGCACCCGCCCTGCCTTGCTTAGCCAGCAGTAGTTCCGTTACAGATATTTTACCTCTATAGGTATTTTATATTATAAAAATTGTTGAAAGATAATATTTGTATGGGAAACAATGATTTATTTGATATAAATCTTTACGTAATTCAATTATTATTATGGGTTTTGATTATTATGACTTCTAATATTATGTCATATAAGCATTATAGCAAATAAAATATTATGTCATATTTTATATGTTGTTAGTGTAAATAATAGAACGAGTATAGCAAATGTATACTATGACCCTAGATAATTATGACAAATGAATGATTTTGTAACTAATAAAACTCTATGATTTTTGTAGGAATGGCTTGACGTCAAAAAAACACCACTATGCATTCGAATACGCCAGAGCGCTTATGAATCACAAGTGATTTACAAAACACCAGATTTTGTTTTGCAAATATGCGTAGTTCGAGTTGTCTACCTGCACCGGCGCAGGAGGTGGATCTATTATTACTTCGAATGGTTTAGGCCAGTTGAAGTATTTGTTACCGCTGACTGGGATTTCTACTTCTATAGTCGTGGCGAACCCGACTGGACTGTCCCAAAATTTGACATCCTTGATGGTTCGGAGACTACTCTGAAGACGCTGTAAACTGGAGCCAATTACGAAAAAAAACATGTAATCAATTTCATGAAGGGTATTTAAAAATATATTTTTTATTTCAAATATAGGTATTTGATTGTACGTGTATATTATATTAATAAATGTTTTTAGGTATACGTTATCAATTATTTTCTTGGCAGTTAGTAGTGTTATTGATCTGTGAAATACAATTTAATAGTGAAGGTAAGATTTTCAGAGATTGAATTAACTAAATTCGATGAAATAAATTTACTGCTAAGTGAGGAAGCCCTAGAAGTCCACAATATACATTTCAAAACTTATAGGGTATTATAGGGAAACATCGAGAAAAGATACAATGGCACGGCGGATATATTTAACAGAAAGTTAATTTCTTTGGATTCTCTTTTATCAAGCATTAGGAAACGTTCTACAATGGAAAATGCACTTTATCGTAAAGATGCAGTAAACATGTTTAAAGAAGAAGTTTAACGTTTACAGAAGATTCTTATTCAAAATGATGCATTTGTTTATACTTTAATGTCACTTGTCGCCTAAGTAAAATTAAATATATTTTTTAAATATCTATTATTGTATTATTGCCCTAGCACACGTAATATAAGTGAGACGATTAGATCGATCTTCTGTGTTTTGAAGTAAAGAATATTCTGTTTATGTCGGGTTCCGGTATCTTCGACTCCTAATTGCACAAACGTAAATACATTTTATTTTAATTGAGTTTATGTAGTACGCTATTGTATTTTTTTTTAATCGTAATTAAATGTGATGAATAATTAAATTTATGAAATAAATAACACTTTTTATATTTATTTTTATGCATATTATTGAACATATTAAAAAGAAGGTATTTCTTTTATCTCACTTTGTTACTATAAAGTGCGCGCGCGACGTTGTGAAGATCTGTTATTTTTATGCTTTGCTTTTAGATGTGGGTATGTATCCTACTAATATTATAAATGCGAAAATTTGGATGTTTGGATGTTTGTTGCCGAATCACGCTTGAACCACTGGACGGATCGGGATGAAACTTGGCACACATTTAGGCCCTGGAATGGGACATAGGATACTTTTTATACCGCGGGAAAACACTTCATTCCCACGGGAAAACCAATTTAACGCGGGTAAAACCGCGGGCGGAAAGCTAGTATTATATAAATTTAGTTAAGGTATCCTGATAAGTACTCATTGGAAGAGGCTGGTATTTAAGACACAGGCACGGCCTAGTTTAAATACCAGTGGCTTAATATTTTGTATCATTTCCAAATAAATTATTAGGTACCATTAATCTACAAAAGTACCTAACATAAATCATACGTGACATACCAACAAATCAAGGCAAACATATATCAAATCTGCTAAATATTACAAAGTAGGAAGTTTCGAATCTTACACAAAGCAAGGATTTCTTTACTTTGTGGAATCAAAGAACAAAGATTGTAAGGTAAGATTCTGAAGTGTTCAATATTGGTAACTAGTTCCACGCTTTGTTTGAAGTATTTTTTATACACGGTCCTATCCTCGAATTAAATTAATATACCTACCTACTACAGATATATTATCTTGTTTTTCTCTCTGTAGTCTTCTAAGAGTTGAGTATTTTCAGAAAATCAGTAAATAGGTTGAAATTGAAATCGAAAGTAAACAGTGTTTAAAGAAATAAATAAATAAAGAGAGGATATTCAATTTCAGAGAAAAAACTAATGTTGTCTCATAAAACACATATCTACCGGGTTATTACCACGATTTTGATTTAAAATGGGCTTACCAATATTTAGACTATGTTGCAATAGCCACGATCTGATCTGATCATGTATGTGTTTTATTAATATTAACAACCGCGAATGTTTATAATGTTGTCTTGTAATACATTGCGTTGTTTGTTACCAATTGTTATTCCATTCGTAATCCAGTGCAGTAGTTGCAGTAGTTGCAGTAATATAAAGTGTAACCCTTGAAGTGCACTCGACAAATAAGTAATAAGTATATGAAAATGTGGAGCTTTTAAATATTGTTTCCACAAGTAGTTCCGTCAAGTATTTGTTTGGATAGCTAAAAGCCAACACAGTAAGTATTTGATTTTGTTATCTACCACTAACATTATACAAAATAAACGGAAAACGATATGTGTACTACAAAATATGAAAAACAATATATATAAGAGTTATCTTTGTGTAACAATTTATCTAGTAAAGCTTAATGCGCCAGGCTAGTACCGAATTTAGTGAATATCTTGTTTTGGTAGGTCGTCTAGACTTGCTTAAAAATCTCGTCACATTAAAGAAATAACAGACCACCGACCAAAACGATAAATGAAAAACGATTTAAACTATTATACAAAATCAATTTACTTTTATACAATGAGTGTTTTTTTTAACTTAACAGATGTTTCAGCGTAGACTCAGTAGGTAAGTACCGCAAAAAATATTAATACCTATTTTTACAACTATTGTGCACTATCAGATTTCAAGCCCCCTGATGGCAGTGGAGGTGGGGGAACGTTGGGTATGGCGGGGTCTTTCGATGAGTAATTGAGCACGTTCAAGTCACTAGGCTCTCGTGGGGGGGAAGACTCACCAGCTGTTTGTTCCGTGGGCTGAGGAGACGGGACTGGTGGTGCTACTGGGCCTCTAGGAGGTGCAGGGGGACCCTGGCTTAATACATTCGTCAATGGTCGGTAGACAGGCGGCAAGTTCGCGTACGGACTGAAGCTGAATGGATCGTAAGGGTCGTAAAACCTGAAGCCCGGGAAACTATAGGTGAAAGGGGACACTTGGGTGAAGCCGTTAAATGCGGGATCAAAGCGCCCTAGTGGAAGGACTTGAGGTGGCAGCCCGAACTGGTTAAGTGGTATTGGGGACTGGGTGCTAGGTGATAAGGGCGGCGCTGGTGAGGGTTGCTTCTCGTCATCTTCGCTGGGTGCAAGAGCCGGAGGAGTTTCTGACGGTGAGGCGTCCTCGCTCTTGTCTTCGTCAGGGCTGCCAGCAGTTGGCGACGGCGGCGGTGCTTGAGGTGTCTCATTCGGTGGTTGTGGCTTAGTTGCTAAAGGTGGCACGAGACCCTATTATAAGAGACACTAGAATTAGATAAGAAAACAATATAAAGAAGACTTACTTAGACAATAAATTGTAATTGTCTTTGTATTGTTAGTAGCTGCACGCGGGAGGATTTAATTTACGCTAATGACAGCGCAATTCTTGTGGCCAATTTTTGGGCTGAGACAGTCTAGGTTTGCCAACGACTCGAAAAGAAGAGAAGAATAAATTGTAAAAAAATATAGATTAGATATAACATTTATGAGACATTTTACGGGTTTTAATATCGGGTCTCCTCAACAAAAACAATATCGCGGTAAGCCCGTAAAATGTCTCATAAATGTTATGATAATGACCGCGAATGTTTAAAATTATATATTAATATTGATTAGATAGTCATTAAACAGCCTTTCTTTTACTTAGTGACTATTGTTGAAGTCAAAGATTACCTCCCCATTCATATAATAGGTACCATACTTTTGATATAGCTGAATAAGTAAATTCATCTAGATTTTCACTTTGTCTTATTCAGTTAGGCATTAGTAAGTTTTTTACTTCTAAATGAGCGCTGACTTTGATTGCGCTAGGGTTTTTCCTTCTCTTGTACAAAGGCGAAAGTATCCTTCACCACCTTTACCAACCTTCGACTACTGTAATAAAATTGACACCTAATTCACTGTACAAAGTTAATATAAACCATTTAACTTACATTATTCAAAGGGAAGTCTCCTCCATAGAATACGGCGGGTTGGAAAGGATAGGCGAAGGCGGTGTCGTGGAGGACCGGCTGGTACACTGGGTAGGCTTTGCTGGGTTCGAGGTTCTGGTTGGACGTGATGAGGGCGTTGTACACCTTCGGGACGCGGCCCGGCGCGGGCGCAGGCTCTGCTAGCGCGCCTGCCACTAGTAGGCAGAGCAACTGAAATTTTTGAAAAACGATTTCGTACGTTAATAAGGCACAGAATTACCACTAATTACTGTTATTTTTTAAATCTTATTATAGACTTCGCCCGTCTAAGACCCATATCATCAAAATTGAATGATAAATTAACGAGCATTTTTGGCGTTTTTCACTCCTACATAAAAAGTGATTGAGTGAGAACTATTAAGACTCAGCTATGATCACGTGTGCGTGTTCTTTCCAAATATCATGAAGGAAAGCACTTGAATATTTTTTTGGTCATAAAAGGTCCCGACTCAGCATATTGCCGCTGACTTGGCCAGTGACCATTCTGATGATAATCGGTCTACAGGCGGATAATCTATTATGAAAGGTCGAAATACTTACTGAATTTCGAACTTGAGGTTTGGATGAGATTTAATGATAGGTTAAATAAAAAAATATCCTTTATCACAATAAACTTTACATTTTGAATTTAAAGTATTTATTTATTATTTTTAAAGTACTCAATACTGGTATCTTAATCAAACTATTAATCAAATAAACCTACCTATACTATTTATATTAAAAACTAGCTGACCCGGCAGACGTTTTCCTGCCAATTCTCCCTACACCTACCCTATACCTACCCTACAGTCATATCACTCCTATTTTGAATGAAGCTAATAGCCTAAAGATGGCAAATACATGGTATATTCACATCGCAACATTGTTTTTTGGTGTTATTAAGACACGTAAAGCAGCGTACCTGTATGAGAGAGAAGCTAGTTCGGTCTACTCGGCTTCGCCTGGATCGGCTGAATATTCCTAGGCACAAGTCAAAAGCGTATAGAGGCTGTTTCAAATATGTTTCTGCAAAGATTTGGAACGACCTGTCTCTATCTCTAAAGAACCTACAGTCGTGCGGAGTTTTTCAGTTAAACTTAAAATGTATTGTCTGCGTTTACAGAAGGAGGAAGTTACAACCCACTTGCTATGACCTTTTCCATTAGGTATTATTCTTGTTATAGCTTCTAGGTACAGTAAAAGCGGGGGGCAGTAGCCAGATGGGCGCTAAGCTAATCTGAATAAAATGCGAATGATATACGTAAATAAATATATTTTATATTTATTCACTCTCTAGAACAAAATCACGACAACCCGGTAACACGATGACGTCCCGAGTCCAAACAACAAAAAAGAACCATTCGTATTTCAAAATATTTAAATTCAATCGAACTAAACGAACAGCCAGTCCGCTCAAAGGAGGCCGCTCCTTACAGTACACCTACCCTACACCTAACCTACACCTACCCTACACCTACTCTACACCTACTCTACACCTACCCTACACCTACACCCTACACCTACCCTACACCTACCCTACACCTACCCAACACCTACCCTACACCTACACTACCCATATTTTTTTACCGTTTAAATCTTCCCTAGACTTCCACGAATATTTCAAGACTAAAATTAGCCAAATCGGTTCAGCCCTTCTGGAGTTGTAGCGAGACTAACGAACCGCAATTCATTTTATTATATACTCGTAGAAGATAACAATGTATCTAAGCTAAGATCACTTACTCGTATATATCCTTCTCGACATGATCATTACTAGTTTGATCTATATTTTTCCTTGCATTAAAGGAAACCTGTCTTAGGTATTAGTATTAAATGTCGGTTGTAGTCGTTAGTAAATAGAGCAATTAGGATTTACCTTGAACACAACATAAGTGAATCATAATTCCTATGAAAGATTGGTGCACGTAATAAGTGAACAGACTGCCAAGGTAGCGTTTTTTGCTGGCACCAATTTTGTATCGACAGATACGTACAAATATGTTTGTCGATAGCTTTTGAATTATAATTTGAGACACAATATGTGCATGTATTTGAGCCTTAAAATGAAGCAGTTGATTTTTCAGTGCACGTCAATGCGTTCAGACTTGAAAAAATGGCATCGGGTAGCAGCCTGCAAACCTTTATTCAAACTTTAAAGGTTTACCTGGCACCACCAGCTCCATATTATAAATATTTTTGTGGAATGGAACATTAGATAGAGTATATAACATGAAGAATTTTGCTCAAGCTCTTTGCCGTTTTTTATCACGAGGTTTTGTGGGCGGTGCTACAAACACGTCAATTTAAGTCAACTTAAAATAAACTACCACAACTTGAAAAACAATCATTAGCCAACCCCTAACGATTGCCACTGCGATTGATTGTGTAATCATCATCATCATCATCATCGTGTGGGTTGTAAGGTCGGCACCGACCTCACAAACCCTGGTGTCAGTGTTATAGAGCCGCCAAAGGCCACTGACTTGGCTCATGTGTGATATATTATATTAAATAAATAAACGCTAACTAGCAATATTTGCATCACATATTATGTAACACTTGTGTGTATGTGAATTCCTACATACCAATTAAGTTGTTCATTATAAAATACTGCGTATTATCCTCAGTAATTATAAATATTATAGTTGATTATATTCAAGTGCAATATAATTGTTACAAATAAATACCTATTTTAAAATATGAACAGGTGGTTTTGTTAAATATAAAGGTAGATATTGAAACAAATTTAAAATATAGGTTACTAGCAAGAAATTTTTAACCAGTTAAAAGGTCTATCTGTACAGAAAGTTATATTATTAATTATCAGAAAAAAAATCTTTAAGTGCAGATAGCTTTCGCAAGTATTAGAATTTATCATCATCATCATCATCTCAGCCGGAAGACGTCCACTGCTGAACATAGGCCTCCCCCATAGATTTCCACCGTGAACGGTCCTGCTCTACTTGCATCCACCGGCGCCCAGCAACTTTCACCAAGTCATCTGTCCACCTTGTGGGAGGCCGTCCAACACTGCACCTTCCGGCCCGCGGTCGCCATTCGAGAACCTTTCTTCCCCATCGGTTCGTCGAGCTATATGGCCTGCCCATTGCCACTTACTTATCCTGAAAGCTATGTCGATGACATTGGTCTTTCTACGTATCTCCTCGTTTCTGATACGATCACGTATTAGAATTATCGATATGAAATCATGCTATGTAGCAGGTAGTCAAGACAGAAGCCTTGACATTCCAATTTGTCATGCATTGGAAGTGCCTGAGATCAGGTCCAAGCACAGTATTTATAGAAGCAAAACTAATTTCGACAATGTGCGATGTAGATTAGGTAGGCAGTAATCAGCATATTTCATAATACTAACTTTACTACTGTGGAATGAAGGTTATTTTAGGGTGAAGTTGCCTCCGTGGCGTATCTGTATAGCGTTCATTCCGGGTTCGAAGTGTTCCTCTTTGTAAGACTTTCCCTAGTTTGGTTTTGACATTACAGGCTGGTTGTTGTCGTTACACGAGTCATGTCAGTAGCCTTTGACGGCTCTATAACAGTGACACCAGGGCTTGTAAAGGCCAGTAGGTCGCTTTACAATCCACACAACGAAGAGAATAAAACTCTAAGATTTCAGAAGCGCGGAAGCGATCGTGTTTTCTTTACTCTGAGGTAAAACTGTTACTTCTACGTGCATATAAGCACTTTAAATTACAGGTAATGTGTGTGTTTATTTAGCGTATAAAATGACAAAACTTTTTCTATATACCACACACAAACTAACAAAAACTACAAATCTGATAAAATATAACTAAAAATAATATTTTTCTAGGAAAAATAATGAGATTTTTTAAACTAAACTTTCAAACCATTTAGTCCGTCCTTAAACGACGATTTAATTGTCAATTTGACAAATTTAACCGAAACAAAAGGCGTAGGTCCTTCCCACGCAGTTTTTTTGGTTCCAAGTTCACTTAATGTGGGTTAATGCGTGACTTGGTTCGTTTTAGCTGCATGACAAATAGATTGCCTGTGGCTGTTACAAAAACAATTAAAATTTCATACGATCTACCTATAATTTCAGTTAGCTACTTTGTAATAATTATTACAACTAATGATCTACGATCTACCTATAAGTTCAGTTAGCTAATAATAGTAGCTGACGAAATAATCAAAATAATAAAGTTATGAAATGTACTTATTTAAAAGTAATCAAGTAGAAGTGCAACTTTCATTCATAGTCAGACGGATGGTGTTGTTGCTAGACCAACCTAGCCCTTGTTGTCAGAGTTTTCACTCACTTAGCTCAACAACCTCTACCTGTGACAGTAGCGGTACTCAGAGCTTAACGTGCCTTTCGAAGCACAGGAGACGCTTAAAATGAAAATCACTAATCAAATCAACTCATTTCACAGAGCCACAACTGTAAAACATTATCAATATTATCATAGACATAAGATAACTTGCTAATTAATTAATGAGCTAGGCAATTGAATTGAAAAGAAGTTCCACACCTGCTAGCTAGATAGAACGTGGATGGAATAAAAATAGATTTGATAATTGAACACCTTGTCTAGATATTCGTTTACTAGCTACTTATATTTATAATGGACCTAAGTAAGTTCAGTACTTACTATTGAACTCAGTTGCGATATAAATATAATTAATGTTTGAGTTTGAGTTTATTATTAGCTGAAATACCGGTCCACTCTATTGCCGGACCTTCCCTCTACTAAATCCTACAATAGGCCTGTGTCGTAAATTTCAAAAATGGCTTATTTCATTAGTTTAGTACCTGTATTACCCCAAAAAAATAATATTTCATGATAAAAATTATATTTAAAACACATATTTTAAGTTTTAAGAAAATATTTTTAATCTGGCGTAAAAACACAAGAAAGTGTCATGGCGTCGTGAATGACGTCACATAGTGGCAAACGATTGTGTTCACTTGTGCTGTTGTATGAAAAAGTTAACCAAGCGTCAAAACAACAATGGCGGCATAGCACTATGTGACGTAATACGTTCTGATTGACGTTCCCAGGGGGGGTATTTATTTGATTTTAATTTGTAAAAATAACAATAATCATTAATTTTTATGTAGAATTATTTTGGTTTTCCCTGTTTAAATATTACAATTTACGTCTAGAAACATTCATCCATTGATCTCATTGTTAGTTGACACAAGCCTATTCAGTCCCTTACAATTGCTCCCTTCCCCTTCCAATCCCTTTTTAATATTTTATTGTTTGAGTATGTTCAGCTCCATTTATTTGGACTTTAATTCAAGTTGCTCGGCATATAAAGTTCATAATGGTCGTTAAAAAGTTTTTATTGGAAATGTGTGGACATGATTCGTGACTGAGGAAATGTGAACTACTTGAGCTTGCTATAAGAAAAAAATAAACTCCACTGCAATAACGAAATATTTAAAAATATTATAAGTAGATAAGTTTACTATTGCAAGCGCCTGTGAGAGGAAGTACATACGTGTATGAATGCCTGTTTTGTTTTCCCCGATTTTTGAAGCCAGGTCAACATCGCCATACCAATTAACAAAATGATTCATTAGCGAGTCACCGCTGGGTCAGGTGTTCAGGCCGAGACCGTGAAATGCATTCTTTCGTAAGAATAATGAGCGTTCGTCAGCGACCATTGGCTGGCTCTTGTCTCCGGCCCGATCAGGAAGCCGAGCCTTGGCCACGTCAGACAAGGTCTAAGAAATGTTTGTCAAAATCCCGGCCAAGGGTAGTTTCAATTACTTGCCGAGGGTTCAGTGACATTTTATAAATAAGTCAGCTAGCTATATAATACAGTCAACAAACTTTTATGTAAGTACTTGGCTTGGGAAAAACTCGCGGAACGCAAATGAATGTTTAGATCAGAAGTACTATATTAATTCTGTGTCAGAAGATCATATCAGTTTATTCGGCTACTAGCGGCCCACACGCGGCTACGCTCGCGTTATGTAAGATTTTCCCGTGGGAATAAGACTTTTCCCGGTAAAAGTATTCTATATGTTAATCCAGGGTAAAAAATATATATATTCCAAATTTTATCCAAATCCGTCCAGTAGTTTAGGCGTGGAAGCGGAACAAACATCCAAACATCCAAATATATTTTCACATTTATAATATTAGTATGAAGTACGATTATATCTATTAATTAGTGCTGCCAAAAACGTGTTATTAAAATGTTTACACCAACAAATTTCATCTTGGTGAACCTAATATAGACTTGGTCTAGTAAGATGTTGAGTGAATCAAAATCAAAATAAAACTGAATTAAGAGTTTTACAAATAATTTTTCGACGACACACCTATCGTGGATGGCATATCTCCTAAACGGTATTTTTTAACAAGCTTTTGTTTAACTTGCAATGTTTGTATATGTATGTTTCCTCATGAGGAGACCCTCATGAGGAAACTCTCAACGCTTGGTAGCACGGACACAAAAATTCCTAAATACGTTAAATTTTGCCATAATCCTTATCATGAACTGGTGCTGCAGCCAAGATTAAACAATCTGTCTGTGACTAAATCTCCTCAACGGTTAGTTGTTTTTTCGTTATATTTGTGTCAGAGTAATTTTAACTTTTATATAAATTAGGGAACTAGAATCTGATAATAAAAATCTTGACTGAGATTTAGGTCATTTTATTATCTGTCAAACTAATAAAAGTTAAAATTGTATCTATCTTATCATCATCATCAACAGCTCATATACCTATGCATTAATATGATGATGATGATGAGCTCCTGACCGATTTTGGCCACCGAGACTGCTTCAGTTCCGATTTCGGCGCTCTTCTGCTCGAATGTGACTCACGAATAGTATACGTAGGTCTATAGCGCATAAAAGGTGAATGTCGTAACATTTGCACTGAGCGAGTGCATCATTGTGCATTCCTTGTTAAGGCTGCCTAGGTCTTTGACCCGGGGCGGCGCTTGAGTCGCGTAAAGCGTCTAAGCTTTACAACTTAACTATGGCAAAGTTGAGCTTTGAACTTAAAACGTTTATAATGGTTTTCGTTGTGAAATAAAAGTAGGTAGACATTTGCTTCCGTTTCCGTGATTATTATTATTTAGTTGATGGAGTAAGTTAACTCGCCACTACGCTTGTGCAGTTATAATAAAATGACCTTTATGCAATTAATTAACAGTCATTTTTTAAATTCTTCTGTAAGTCTCTTGTCCTTTTTAAGGTTTTTCATTATCTTATTTAATTTTAGGTGTAGAGAGCTATTGCGGCTATCAGTAGCAACGTTATACAGCAAAACCTACAGGTCCTTTAGAATTTTCTGAAGTTTGTATGTTAAATTTTCATGCTCTACATGCCATTTGTGTCTGTTTACAAAACCTGACCGACGACCTGCCATGTCGAGGTGTGACGTGTGCACAATAGAGTGCTCTCAGTGCGATCGGTTTGACTGGGGCCCCGCGCCGCTTTACTTACTTTGTGGTTTGACTGACGGGACTGGACTATTGCAGTTTGGAAATAGGATAGTAAGTAGGTCATAACTTCAATCGGCCGTTAAAATATATCTTACTGGCCTAAATATATTAATGCGTAATTGAATTCATTCTGCACAGGCTTTAAATTGAGGTTTATAAATTCGATAGGAAGACACTGGTAAAAATATATAAGTTCAAACTAAATAAGAGACAAATTGCACAAAATATAATAATGACTGTATATTCTTAAGTGGAATCTGTATAACCTATACAATGTTAATAAATAACCTTGTTACTTAGCATGTAGTGTAGGTAGGTGTGTTGTAAGCTTTGCAAATATAGGTAGACTTATGATCTGCATGCATTTAGAACGATCAATGCATATAGGTAAACGTGGGTGGTAAAACCGCTAATATAAAGAAGTGGTTTTGAAATTAAAAAAGTAGTCAGTCATAATTATGTAGGACTAGCGGTCCGCCCGCGGCTACGTTATGCAAGATTTTCCCGTGGGAATACGACTTTTCCCGGTAAAAAATTTCATATTTGTTAATCCAGGGTACATACTACCTCTATTCCAAATTTCATCCAAATCCGTCCAAACATCTAAACATCCAAATATATTGTCACATTTATAATATTAGTGTGATTAAATAAAGTCAAGTAAAGTTTGATGATGATGAAAGGTTACAAAAGTAAAACCTTTATGTATGATCGCCCGATTCAACTACTACAAAGTACTATGCCTTATTAAATAAAAGATAGCCCAACTTGCAGGCCTACAGCAAGAGAGATCTTATGAGTGGAAAACCCGCGTTTCCTGTCATTGTTTATCTTTTGCAATGAATGGAAAAAGATGAACGTGTTTCTACAAGGAAAATGTATTAATTTAATGATATTACATAGAATTGAAGATTTACGCGATAGTGTACCTTTAACTATTAACAAAATCGTTGTTGTACTTTTTTCTTGAAGGAGAAAAAAATCTTTTTATTTAATCTTTTTTTTTTATTTAGTATTGTAGAGGGGTGTTACTGCAGCACATAACATAGTACATACGAGAGACTTAAATATTAAAATGGGATTGGATTGTTACATTTTATAGTGAAGCTACCTATATATACCTACACAGGAAGCTGTACACGCTGTTGTCATGCAATAATGGTGTACGGTTAAATTTACTCGTAAATGAGAAACTAACTCAATAGGTTTAACATACGAGTAGGTTGTTGTATGCATTTACAAATAATTTTTTTTGCACTTTCATTTCTATGATGGGATAAGTCGTTTGTTTTCGCTGTCCACGTTGGGCTAGTCCACGTTAACGTAGACCACGTTAACGTGGTCAAAATAAGCTGGACAGAGGAAACAAATCGGAAGAGGGAGGTTTGTTTGAGGTAGTTTGTATGAAACTCCGCGGACGAAGTCCCGGGCGAAAAGTAGTAAAATTATAAGCCTAATAGAATAATTCCTCAAACCCAAAGACTTCTAATTAATTCTTGTTTTATTGCCTTTGCACAGATTCTAGTTTGTTTTACGAATGTTTTACACCTATGAATTTATTTAACGGATTATTCAACAGAATTATAGTCACCTCTGAGCCCTGACCCCATGATGCAAATCTTATGCAATAATTGAGAAAGCAAGTGATGTGGTGAGATGACAAACAAACCTGTGATTTATATTAGTTTGTTACTCGTAATTAATTAGAAACATATTATTTAATTACAAAAAAAGAAAGTGTTCAATGTTTGTTTAACATTTTGGCGCTTACACGATAATAATTACAAAGACAGGTATTTTCCATAATCTAAAGAACAACATTTAACTAATGCAATAATGCCTTTTGTCTTGTGATTATAAAAAGTAAATAAAACAAGTAATGAAAGACAAGTCACCAAGTATAGAGGCAGGAAAATTATGTCGCAGACATACTATTGGTGTTTAAAGTGTTAGTTCTATACTAAGAATAATGTTTAGAGATAAATGTTTGGAGGACTCACTTGCAGAGAGAGGAGGCGGGTCATGTTGCGCGCGCGGCGAGTGGGGCTAGAGTGGCGGCCGCCGAGCGCACGCGCAGTCTCTGCGTCGCTAGCACTCGCATGTAGAGCCGCTGGAACCGACTACAGGCCTACCAGAGTACCTATCTGTAAAACGGCCATAGCTGGACCTGCGGTGAATAGTATGGAAATGAGAACTTTCAAAACTGTCGTGATTGTTTGAAATTCAATTTAGTATAATTAATACCATCGCTCTCTTCATTTCACAGATAAATTGGTAGGTCTGTACATACGATGGTATTTAGGAAGTGACTGATTTCAGTCTTTATCGGTGAAGGTTAGTGAGGTTTTTACAAACCACACGATAAGAAGACTGACCGACTGATTGAGGATAAGACAGAATTATATCTTTACCTCTTCACATTAGGTTAGGTGATGTTTATTTATTTAACAATTTATTGTACACAATAATAACAAAAATAAAAATACATTTGAAAAAACGACACAACAGGCCTGCTTATTTCTAGAGAAATATCTTCCAGCAGACCTACGGAAGAGAAAAGAGATAGTAAGACGCAGATAAAACGTGCACAACTTTATAAAACACAAAAGAACAAGACAATCACAAGAATTACTTATATAATATTATGTAAATATACATAAATAAACTAACGCAATATGATACTAAAATATATACCCAAAAATATAAAATATAATATATTTTTTTAAAATACAATAAATATAACAATAAATATAATACTTAAATAAATATAATGGATCAATCTGACAGCGAAAGATAATGCTCTTTAACTCGCTTTTTAAATAAAGAGATAGTGCTACAATCACGGACAGTATATGGTAGAGAGTTCCACAGCCTTGCAGCATCGACGACGAACGAATGGGAGTAAAAACTAGTATTATGAGAAGATAGGGATAAAAGAGTACGAATATTAGAGCGGTTATGTTGTTCTTGACTAATTAGCTAAATATTTATTTATATTTTTATTTCTGTTGATTGGTGTATTTTTTATATATTTATTGCTTGCGTTTGACCACCGTCATTGATATTTGTTTTTTCAGTAAAAAATGATTCCTTTGATTTGTTTTTTTTTTTACTTTTGGTTAGTTAAATATGTCAGAAAGTTATACGTGTGTAGTTTGTGGGTCAATCACGTATAAAAAGCGTAACAAGTTTGGATGAGAACTTTAAATTATACCTATATAATGGTCACGCTGACATAGCCAGCTCGCGGATTTTGCACCGCTTTTTCAATATCGCTATTAGAACCAGAAAACCATATCACCATAGTATCATAGTCACCATAGTCACTTCCAGTATCTCTATACCAGCGTCGGCGTCCTTGCTGGCGAATGCTGTGCTCCGTGCTTTGTCCTACTGAACTGATAAGCTCCTCGATACTGACTTGGGCAGGTGGGATTTAGTGTAGGCCAATTTTAGAATTTAATCATTATGGACACAACCTAGACGTAATCACCTGTACTACTATTTAATAAATAGGTTATATTAATGCTACAAGCACTGTATCTGTAAGTAAAGACACGTGTGTAATATTTGAAGTTAATTTGACATGAAAAATATTTATTATTTATATAGGTAAAGCAACCTTTTTGTGATTGAAGATCGATGTTTTGTAGATTTCTAGTCTTTGAGCAAAAGCAGGGCTGCAAGATTTTTTGGAAAAATATTTTTGATTCTGAACCTTACTTTAAACTTCTAAATAAAAATAAATTTTTTCTAAATTTATAGTTCAAGCACTTTTCTAAACACTCAAAACATTTTTTTTTAAAATCTGACGAAAGAGCTGTGAAAAGAAGGTTCCTCGGCTGAACTACCATCTCAGAGGTTTAGCATAGAATAGAATAGAAAAACGTACGTATGTACGTTAGCGCTATTTAACTATCACCTTGTAAAATTAACTTTTGCATCGGTTAATTTTGTCGAACAAAAGAGTTCAACGCGTTGCGTACTTGTTATTTTGGTGCATGCAATAAAAAATATGTATTCTGATGTTAGCTATAAAAAATAAATATCTTTTATTGACTAAGGTTTTTATGTGTAAGATGGCCCGGGTTTAAGGTAAATTAAAATAATAGATACGGTACTACAGCATGAAATTTACATCGTTTTTTTCCCGCCGTGTAGTGATAGTACCCGTCAAACTGAACAACTTTTCACGAAAATATAATTTCCTGTGACAAAAAAATTTTTGGTCTCTCCATACAAAATGGGTCGGTCGGGAGTCTCACTTTGTATGGAGAGACCAAAAATTTTTTTGTCGCAGGGATTTTTTTTTCGCGAAAAGTTGTTCAGTTTGACGAGTACTATCACTACACGGCGGGAACAAAACGATGTAAATTTCACGGTATACAGGGTGTAAGTAAATTAACTGACACTATTTTAAGGCATGAACCTACCCATGAAATTGAACAACTATCCTCAAGGTACATAAGCTGGCACAGGGAAAAAAATATTTTCCATAGTTAATCGATTAGCTGGCCGCGCGGTTTTGTATAAAAGGGACAACTTTTTTGTCGTCAAACAGCCTATGTTTCTTGTGGAAAGTTGTTCAGTTTCATGGGTAGTTTGATCCTTTAAAATAGTGTCAGCTAATTTATTTACACATTAGGTGTTAGTTATTGTTTTATTATCCTATAAAACTTATTGTAATATTTAATAAAATTATGAGATAACGTGACAGGTTTAGTAAAAAAAAAATGTATTTGTTCCGTGTATGTTATTTGGCCCTTTGGTATTGTATCGGATCACCCATGTTTCCTAATTTAAATGCGGCGCGTTCCAAATATTTCTAATTTCAGAGTCATCTATCTGAAAAGTAGTGAACTTCAGTGTACATTTACGGCACAGAAATGCGATACGCGAAGTGATGTGCCTACCTACAGACTGTGTTGCATGGCATGTATGTTATTACTTATAGCACTGTATCATAGGTGGCGCTACTAGACATTTCAGGGCGGAAGGAATTTCGCGAACGCTTATGCCATACATCTATCTTTGCCATCGCACTAAAATTTTGTACTACCATTTATTTTTACACATGTGAGTAATGAGTATTTATACTCTACATTATTTGGAATTATCATCACCTTTTGGGATTATACCGTAACGTAGGTAATGTTAAAGAATTTATGATTTTTCAAGGCGTCAATGTTCGCTTGCTTACCAACTTAGTTTACGTAGCTCTTACTTAAATTGTAAATATTATTTTGTAGCATGCAAATCTGTTGACGACGTGACAATTCGGCAAAGATTATCTTTTCAATTTTTATGCTTAAGGCGTGTCTCCTGCCATGTTTTGGTCAACACAATACACACAAAACATCTCAACAAAACAAAAACAAATACATATTTGTCCATGGTTTCTCTACACAAATTGTCTATGAAATGTTTTTCATTCCCGAAACAACGTTTTGGAAAACATCAAGGGTTGCAATCAGTCTTCAAAAAATATTTTCTATGACAATCAAAAGGGTTATTATTTAACAAAATATGGTATAAAATATCATTTATAGTAAATTATAGTAAATTGTATACCTTCATAAATAATGTAAAATTATAGAAGTCTCAAAATACGGTTCGAATATTATAATTTGTAGCACAACATCAAACCCTGCACTGAGCTGAACTATAGAACTGATGGTAATCATTTTTGTATTTGTCATATTTATTAGAATCAGAATCAGAATCATTTATTTGTAGGACATCACAACACAAAACACATACATAAAGAATAGTACATAATAAAACAGAAAAAACAAAAACAACACACTTACAGAATTGCCCTTGTGTTGCGACACCCACACAACAAGGGCCTCACTCAGCAAAAGCCGTAGCCTAGTAAGGTAGACTACGGCGCTGATCTTCCGTGAGCCCAAAACTATTACACAAAATACATCCTAGTTATATCTTACTAAATATAATCCGGGAAAAATTATCGTATTTTTTTACGAACGATCCTGCCATTAGTATAGTACATAGTACGAACTACGAAAATATAGTACAAACACGATATTAATTTATCGTACGAAATATAACCCTGAATACATCCCCCGTGCGGGTGAGACTTATTGACCAAAACTATCAAACCTCTTTGGCGAAACCAAAACATTATGTCCGAAACATTTTAGAGCAGGAAACGTCGTTTGAAACATTTGATTATGTGTATGTGTAGACTGATTTGTGTAGTGTGTAGACCAAAACATTGGCAGGAGACACGCCTTTATCCATTCCTTCTTTTTACTTTTTCTCTACTTATACCTTTCTATTTACAATTTCCAAGATCTAGCTCATCCTAGACATAGGTCTACGTTACGTTACTTCAGCGGAAGCAAGTGTTCCACCAAAAAAAGAGCAAATAACACTGGCTCTTTTTAACTTTAAATGAATAGGTTTCTAAACTCTAAAGTAATAGCTACGGGATCTTAAGATGGAAGCTAGGTCTTTTGCTCCAAGATTTTGTTGTCATTAGTATCTAGTTTGCGATCAACTCATCAAATAATTGGTAATAATGACGCGGTCAGGCAGAGTTCGATTGCTCAAATGGTTAGACCTAGATAGGAGCGCCAGCACAAAGCAGAATAGAGTTGTGCTGTTAGTAATAAATAATTATAATAAAAACTGTATCATGTACGTCGTTCAACAATATTCATTGTACTATGATCTTGTCCTATTATAAAATGTCTTCTCGCCCACATGACCACGTTCCCACCACGGAGGTCACATGCAGCAGCATGAGGATGCAAGGTCAATAACAACTGTTTAATCAAGTAGTTTTAACCTTCAAACTACTTCTAGAAGGTCATGCAAATACATTTCATAACCTTATCTAACAAAGTTATGTGACGGCCGAGTTATTGCAAAATTAACCCATCGTCATTTCGCTCACCGCAAAATAAGGAACTTTTTCTTGTGACTCAATTCAGAGTTACTAACATTCCTCTAATTCTTTTTGTTTTGGATTGATGTATTGTTCGAATGAAGGATTCTCATTAATATAATTTTTAAAATATCCCTATATGTATAGCCTTATGGTCACACACGATAGGCGTTACTGTATGTAAGAAATTTCCAAAAATTCCGTACCGTTATGGTGATCCCTCGCCGGATGTTTACAACTGTTGCAAACGGTCTCAAACTATTCCAAACAATTTTGTTCCCATACCAGATGTTTTAATTGTTAAGAAACATTTCTAAACGCTGGGGTGGGTACACAAATTAGACACATACATCATTTTATCAGACCCAGTAGTTTCGGCATATATTTTCTTGTTTAGGCTCTGCGTTGACAAGAATTCCTGTTTTTCACACTGGTGTGAGAAATTAGCATGACAAACAGACCGCAAGGCAAAGTATGTCTATCAGTCGGTCAGCCCGTCAGATTCTCCTATATACCTATAAGGTATATTGTAGCATCGGGCCTGCAATGTAATTTGATGCTGGCTGCATGATTCCTCTTAATTTATCTTTCTTTTTTCAGTTACCTAATTTAAAAAAGAGCAATTAAACTTCATTCGGGCTTTGCCGGGGAGTTTAACATGGTTACTTCCCGACCACCATAGAAAGCAGACAATCTTTTTATATAAATTGTGGAACGAAGGTGGAGGTGGTCTGGTCTATTTAACTTAAAGATAGATATTTCGAGAGATGTTTTTTTTATTTTCTTTTTCGAGATTTTTACACACGCGCAGTCTAACCTAGAATCAGCTCTCTTTTTTCCAAGTCAAAACTTATATTCCAAATTCAAATAAATCCAAATGTTTACGGCCAGCAACAGCCAAAGAGGTATAGCTATGTACAGTGTACACATACCTAACAAATTGCTACGCTATACCTTTTATGTCCATAATAAATTTCTTTTACAGATAAGTGCTTTTTATAATACTAATAGAACAGTCCGAGGACCGGGCTGTTACAATATAATATAGACTATTCTTCTTCAATTACGATTAACTTATTCTTTAGCCTCATAGTTGCATAAAATATAAATCATAACAGTAAATGTTATTTAAATGAATCACACTAAGGTCTTTCGTAAGAAAATAAAGTTTATTACGAGCACTAATAAATAGTGCTTTGAAGCAGACGACCATACTTTACTAAAGTCATGGTCGGTCATTTTAATTGAGCTTATATCGTCCTCGATTCGGGATATCATGCTCTGATTCTAATTTTAAAATCCAGCTATCCTTTTCGTTTTTATGACCAATGAAAGAGAGGTGATGAACGAATGATAATCTAAAATAAGGGCATAGCTGACAGTTTAAGAGATTTTTAAGTCGCATGTTTTAAGTGCTCTCTAAAATTGTGCAATCGACACGGCCATAAGGTTCAAATTCGATGTTTGACAACTCTAATATTAGAATGGCCATCTCCTGTCCCTTTTCAATCTTTAAAAGGTAAAAAGGACAGACTAACTTAAATGAAGGATTAGAGCGTGACAGTGTGAATCGGGGCCAATGTACGCTACACTCCTTATTATTCCTATGCCGACTCTACCTTCTACAAGTATTAATAGATCAGTCAGTCATGTGAAGACAATTTTGAAACGACTTGTCTATCTAGATCCACATAATATGCAATATGCTAATAAAGTAACTTGTGGTATGTGGACTTATTTTACGGTTATTGCGTTTTTAGCCCCTCTGTGGGGACGTATATGAGCTGTTGATGATGTGAAATAAAGAAGGATCATAAAAATAAATTTTAAAATAATAAATACGTTTTTATATTTAATCATTAGTTTATACATAAATATTTACAATTATTTATAACTAGATTATTCAATTTAACACACTTAATACCCATTCGAAAGGCACTTCCGTAAACAATATCGGATTTATTCATATTAAAATACACGTCTTTTGCAATGCAGCAGCATTAGATATATTCAAACGGTATATGGCAGAGTCGTCTGACCACTAGCAGCGGCAGTTGCGGCAGACACACGACAAAAAAAATTGCGAAAGGGCTGAACAAAATGCACGCTCCCAGCCACGCCATCAGAAACCACGTGGGCACGAATGCGACTTGTTCAAACATTATCACAGTATAATTCGTACTTTTGTACGCGTTTCCAAACAGTTCATAATTGCATCGATGTAAGAAGTGTAACAAAACAAAAGTCAGTCGTCAGCGTTGCGTGTGCGCGCGCGTTGCCCAAGCTCTCGGCGTGCGTGCGACTAAGAACGCCACCTATAACAAAAAGATACCACATTTTACGAAACGCTCCATTTTGTATGGTTGGTAAAATAGGTTAAAGAAATCTGCATATGGAGGGCAAGACTAATGGACATTGGACAGCAAAACTATGACGAAATATGAAGGCGCATTGATTTTTAAATCTAATCTGAAAACTGTGTGTTTGCTTAGGAATGACAACCATTATCTCAATCCAAAAAAATCTTTCTCCCTACCCTTGATAAAATGTAATATGTGATCTTCGTTAATGGCTATGTATAATTTTAATGTCACTTATTTAAGATGTGTTTATGTGCTGTGAAGTATCACTAATAATAAATAAATAAATAAATAAATTATACAATAAGGATTCTCGTACAATAGAAAATACCAGATAGTCATCTCGCTACAGGAGTAATCTTCAGCTTTCCTAAAAGTCCGGCTAGGTACGCTTGATACACAAAAAAAATATCTCGATGAGCAAAAAAGATATATTTAAAAGTCATGGTAGGTACGAGGTATAACAAGTAAATAAATAATCTGGGCAACGGAAATATTTCAAAAGATTCACACGATCTACCTATCTCGTGTTGGCCAAAATTGAGCATGATATTACAAATATACAAATTATGAATCATTTCTTACATGCATTAAGTCACTAACATTGGCATTGGATCTCAATGGGTATTAAATGGAAATTCTTGTAGCCAAACCCTCGGCCTTCAACTTTGGCCACTTAAGCCTATAATGACCTCAGTTGGCAGTGATCCAAACGCTGTGTTACCTACGTCGCTGTAAGTTAGTTGAACACATAAGATCACACATCATACTAACTCACGTAATAAGACACTAGAAAATTTTAGAATAAGAAAACACAAAGTATACATTTTTTAGCAATCCGTATTGTATTTGATAAGCTGAATCCAGTCGCATACTCGTAAATAAGTAGTATATTATAATCGCATTTTTAATAATAATATAATTATATACTATTCGGATTTATAAAACACATTAATATTACACAGGAACAAAAACAAGGCTCAGGTTAACTTGACGATTGCTTATATATGGTACCTCAAAATTACTTGTTACTTCCATAGCCTAATAACTATTATCTTGTCAATAGCCTAGGTTTTGAAAACTTTCCATACTTCAATAAGAGTCGTCGGCTTTTTTCCTACATAATAATAATGGATCCTAACCGATTATGGCTAACGTGGCCAACTTTTTGGATCTCCTGGTTGGGTTGTACTGACTGGCCTGCCCATTCATCTGCTCTCTGGTGGCTGGCACAGCCAATCTTGGCGGGAAACGTGCGGTCGTACTTGGGGCAGGTGAGAACCATAGCAGCTCCAACCATTTCCTATGCAGCAGACCTTTGGCAGTCGGCACAATGCGAGATATTTTATTTTTACACTGCACATACGCCTGTAAAAGCGCATTGAATTACAATTTTCCCGGTAAAAAGTTTGTCAGTCTGTGTACCAGTTATCATCATCATCGTGTGGGTTGTAAGGGCGACAACCGACCTCACAAACCCTGGTGTCAGACAGTGTACCGACATTCAAATCCTTTCAGCCGTTTAATTATACATGTTTCGGCTACAAATATCCAAACTATGATATTAGATTAAGCTCGAATTTCCATTTAGAATAATAAAAAGTTTCTATTTTAATGCATTTGCTCTCATTATACTCGTAATCTCAAATGAATATAATTAAATACATGTGTCACTAATTTACCCAACATCTAAGAGTTATTTACAGCCGTTACGTATCACAAAGTTCTAAGTTCTAATATATTATCAACATATTATTATTATTAACAATACCAAGTCAATATTTGGTTTATTTAACACTTAATGGAAAATGTAGTATTATATAAATTCTAAAAATAGAAGATCTAAAACCTGTAGACGATGAAACCTGGACACGGTCACTATATTATTGAAAAAAATACTAAAATTCCACTTCAATGCCATTGTTCGCAATACTGAGCGTGGTTTAGATTGCTTGGTTACTGGTGAATAATGAAATATGCATTAATAAAAAATACAACAAATGTGGTACGTACGACAATTAATTGTCATACTTAAGTAAGACACACTTTGTCATACTTTGTTTTGTTTTTTGACTTTGTCATACTTATATGTAGGTACTCGTATTATATATTGCAATTTACAGTAGTTACAGCAAAATAATGTGTCATAAATTTATTTCTAGAATACTGATATTATTAACTTTTATCTTATCTTTGCAAGTGGGTATATAGGTACGATTGGTACTATACATGAATATTATAAAATGCTATTGATGATAAATATCCAATAATAATTGATTGTATTAATATTTAGCATAGAACTGATAAAGTGTAAAACCAAATTTGAGTCCTTTATACCTGTAGTTATTCCGTGAGATTGTTGGATTGTTGAGAAAGGCAGGATAAAACGATAGTCTATTTAAATCGTGTTTTTTTTTAAATTGTCACTTGTACACGTAACCATTTACTTACATAATAATCATACGTGTGCATGAAATTATAAAGCTATTTACTCAATATTGTCGAATGCACTACTTTAGCAGGCTGCATGGTGCATCAAATTTAATTAGTCTTGTAATCAAAGCTAAATAGTATATAAAATAATTATTTTTTGATATATGGGTATAAAATATATTTATTCTTTTCTATGTTCTGCAAAATAGCAAAATATAAATCTCAAGGGAATGGATGACATTAACATTAACTTAACATTAACTTTTTACTTTTGGAGCAATTGAATTGACTTTTTAATAATTAATAAATAATATGAATTGAATATTATGATCAGCATACACATTTTTGGAACATCTTCAACAGTAGAATTGTCGCATTGTTGAAATCGATGTAATCAGTGCAAGTATCTAGAGCAGAACTGCAACGAACTATCTTCTTAAGTAACTTTGCGCGTGCGCCACTCGGCAGTTGCAATCTCCCATGACCTTGGATTGTTATAACTAAGTACCTAACCTAGGTACTTGTTGCAGTTCGAGTAGGAAACTCTGTAAATAGTTTCGCTCACGTCATAACGTTACGTGGGTGTAGTATAACAATTATTTTTACACATTTTCAGATGTTGTCTAGTAGAGTTATAAAATGTGTATTTGTATTATCCTCGTTATTTTGAGTAAGTTTTGTCAATTTAGTGGCAGGCTCTTCTAGTCCGTATACATCTACGAGTCAGACACATCATATTTACCATCTAAGATATCTACAAATTGTTTGGATTTACTATATATATTTTTTTTTTAATATAATATGGGTTTGCTTTTGATCCCGATCCAGTCCGAGAGCAGGGATGGGATCTACAATTTAACGAGCTTACCCAGAAGCTTAGCCTATTCACTCTGGCTATAAAGAGGGTCAGATTATGTATATTTAATATTGTATATGTTTCAGTTTATCAAATAAAATATTACGCAATTAAAGTTTATGCATTATTATCTCGACGCTTTATTAGCTGCAATAACAGTGAAACACGAGAATTGATCTTTAGCAAATTAGAGGGCAACACTTTGTGATTATCAAGTTCCGAAGAGCTCTGACGTCAATACTAGTAATTTGGTTTTTATTTATAATAGGTCCATGTTATAGGTTTTTGACCTTAGCGCTATAATTATTTAAATCCGCGAATAGGTTCTATAACATAACTGGTTGTATGAGGTGATTTTCGAATGGCCAGAATATTTTAGACACTTTGATATTCAAGGAAACATTATAGCATAATGTTTTTATAGCCACACGTAATTTTTTTTCATTTATAATTATAACACTTGCGTCCAATCTGGCAACATCTAAAATTGTGTCTTGAATAAAACAACTTTTTTCTAAATTAAAATCTATCTCGTAAGTTAATAATAGATAAGAGAAAAAGCAGTATACAAAAAATAACAGTATCTGACCAGCCTTTTCTTAGTAAGTCTTTTTGCGTGTTTAAGTACAGTTTCAACTCTCAAAGCAGCCATTCTTTTTAGAAGATGCTTAGGTAATAAATTATGAAGCAGAAAATGAAAATTTTTGTCGATCTTGGACAGGACTGCACCGACAGATGGAGCTGTAATGCACTCTGAACATTAAGTAAAAATCAGTGAAAAATTTCGTCTACCTTTCACAGAGCTTGGTGGCATAATTGGTAATGCGCCTGTTTCTGGCTCGGATAGTGCAGGTTCGAGTACTGTCCAAGATCGACAAAAAAAAAATATTTTCTGCTTTATAATTATTAGATATTTCATTATCTGTAACGTAATCTGTAACAATAATAATCTGATGCTTAGGTATATAAATGATTCACAATATGTTCAGTTCACCAAACAACATATTGATACACCCATTCAAAGATCGCGAAGTTTATTCAAGGAGAGACGTTGCCCCGGTAGTAACTCAAAAACACGTACAAAGAACTGACAGTTGTTTTGAACACTTTACTGGATGTTTAAAATGAGTTTCAATAACACAGTCGAAGCAAAACAACACAAAAATCAAGCAGTTTTCTGAGTCATATTTACCTATCTTTAATTAAAATAAGTGTACTTATTCCTTATTAAAAACTGTGTTTATAATAGAGTAAAATATTATGTAACTTATAATGCTATTAATGTAACAGGAAGTCTTGTATTTTTATCATAAAACGTAATGATAATGTTATATCAGAGAATAATAATACGTGTTAGTAAACAAAATGACGTATAATATTCTACGATACAGAATTTGATTAGGTACTTAATTCTGTATTTTGTATTCCTATCTAGGCGTAAATAGAAACAAATGTTATCATATTTTAAAACGGAAATTGCTCCACTAAATTACATTAAAATGTGTATGTACTAAATACAGCTGATACAGCGTGATGGAAGCAACAACTCTTTACTGTAACACGATACTCATACTTGAAGCTTGGAAGAAGCAAATCAAAGTAAATTCCTTAAGAAACGACGACGATATTAACCGTGCCAAGAACATCATTTAACTTTTAAATCAAAATTGACTTTTACCTTGATGTATGTTTGTACTTCTACCTTTGTAGATGCGTCACCAACACTCCTTCCATTAAAACGTTTAGGAACTTGATTCTAATTTTTAGGAAAAACAAAGTTTATTTTAGAATGAAAATATACGAACACGTCTGAACGCTTAAACAACTCCGCAGTGTTATGTTTTTGCTAACAAAATTGCTTATTACGACTGTGGATAATAAACCGGTTTGTCTGACATTGACGCTTGGACGTTGTCCCTACTGTGAACTTACTACTTATGAAGTCGACTCCTGCGCATCTCTTTGTTATAAATAACTTAACTACGTAAGTATACACAAAAAACTATAAGATACTCGTACATTTATAGTAATTTACTATACATATTTATATGATAGTTTATTGCAGAGTAGTGGAAAATAAATAAATGAAACATAATTAAAAACTAACATGTAAGTGAAGCATAGCTTTGATGGGCTTACACAAAAAAATGCGTATTTTGGTATTATAAAAAGATATTTTACCAAGATTGTATACATTTAAGTAGTTTATAGTAAACATAAGCATATATTTAATCTATTACAATGACGTTCTCAAAGCGTTTAATTAACACAAGGTAAAATTAAATTTACATATTTATTAATAACACCCGGAAGTTAGTACGAAGGAAATAAAAATGAAGTATTTGTTCATTTAAATCGACTTTGTGAAGGACAATTTACAACTTTGTAAAGTTTTCAAATGTATATGTAGAAGTACCTATGTAACTTTTATTAAAATGACATTGGAATAAAATAAATTAAAAATAAGAATATTGAACTCCATCATACGTTTGACATCAACATCAACTAAACATTGGACAAGGAAAATAAACAATACCACGTGGCACCAGACCAGATCACCAATACATTATGCACCATTGGCTTCACAACCTCTTGTCATTGTTTTATTTACTAACCGAAGCATGCAGAGCGCATCCAGGCCGCGTACTCCAGGGGTCACAAAACATAGCACGTGCGTATTTATCACGCCACTACTGTCACTTTCAGCCAGCACAAGAGAATGGTATATTGGTGTGGTCTTACTACGAACTGCGGAGTTTGCAGCGCCGGAGTATGCTACCGAAGGTTTCGACACAGCGAGAGGCAGTGTCCGCCGGTATCTCCACCTTCTTCCCACTCATTTCAACGGCGTATACGTAAAAGAGACACATAATCTGCGTGCTACGTCTCCGCAAAACTGGTCGACCTTCAGACCTACCATTATTGCTAATAAGTTCGTCTGTTGCAACCGCTTTGCATTCGTTCCTTGTGCCACTTAAACCTTCGTGGTGTACTGAGTTTACTGATGCAGATGGACCTTATGATAGATGAGATTGCGGTTATTTACGATAGATTTAAACCTAGACATTTTTATAGAACATTTTCATAAAGGAAATGATGTGAATGAAAGATAATTAAATAAATATTAATAAATATGTGGGGACATCTTCACACACGGCCATCTGATCCCAAACTAAGCAGAGCTTGTACTATGGGTACCAGACAGCTGATATACATTACATTAATAGATAAATAGTATTAAATACATAAATATATTAGATAAACAACAACCAGACACAAGGCAAACACAAGTGCTCATCACACAAATGTTTGCCCTGAGCGGGATTCGAACCCGCGACCCTGTGCGTCGGAGGCAGATACACTACCACCTGGGCTACGGAGCCGTCAAATCTAGATAAGATCTAGTAAAAATAAACGTAGATTTTTTTCAGTAAAATGTAAAATGCTACATATCCTACACTTTCCTACACTTTCTGTAGGTTGTCATCGTTATCATTTCAGGCGAAAAACATCCTTGTTACTAGAGAGATAGTGCAACGTGTTAGCAAACTAATGTAAAAACTCTCAGGTGGTGGGTCAACCTATGAACTTTCGCTACAGCTTCCACAAAATCTTAAAAATAAATTACTTTTCATTCAAACTGATCAACTGATCGAGTCAATTCGTATGATAGTTCAATTTTTTTTCTTCTCTTAAAAAGCTAAAGCTAGCAAAGCTTTACAGGAAAGCACCTCTATTCTATACACCTTTTTAAAAAGAGATTAAAAGAGCACTTCATATCCATGTAACTTATTTGTAAGTACATATGTATATATTATGTGTATGTATCTATATTATGTATTGTTTTATATGTATTTGTATTCAAGTAGGTCTATTTATTTACATTATACTTAGCGCACTTTTTGTCTACCTTTAAATTATTCTTCTCCCTTACTACATGAATAGGTTGGCTGGAAGAGATCTCTTTGTAGAGATAAGCTCGCCTTTGCAATGTAAATTGAATTACAATAAGGTCCCTACTGATATTAAAAACTTACCAACAAGACAAGTACAAAAGACAGACAAGTTTAAAATAATTATAAAACAGAAATTGTATAAAAAAGGTTACTATAGGATATCTGATTACTTAGAGGACAGATGTCCATGGGAATAGATTGTTTGAGCAGCAGGTTTTTTCGATATATAATTAGCATTAATTTTGTAATTCATAATATTTTTTTTTTTTAAAGGAAACGCAAAAGATGCGACGACTGGAGTTTCTTCGGTGAGCTCTTCTCCACATATTCCGCCATTGTGATAGTGAACTCACCCAAAAAAAAATGTAACGACGGATCTAAGTGATGTAATAACATCCTATGGAAATAAACATATTTAGATTTGATTTGAATCAAATGTACGTTGAAATTGTGTACAATAAAGAATATAATAGAAAGTTGTGGTACAAAAGTTGTTCAGTTTGATGGGCTGACCTACCGCCCGAGAGGGTTCGCGTTAGTTTGCTGACACGTTGTTTACTAAAACGTAAACTTTTCCTATCTTTTTAAAAATGTTAAAATGTACTCTCTGTATAACGTATTAAAATTAATTAATAGGCTGAATTAAGCAAGATTAGGAGCAACTATTTAAAGATAAAAAAAATAACACAAAAGATGATTATTGTATGTAAGAGTTCATCATTATAAAAGAGGAATAATTACTGGAGAGGATTATCTCACGGAGCTTTAAGCTGCGTTCAAAGGAATCTGCATTACATAAATAGATAATAAGACGATCTATATATAGGTAATTTAAGAAGGCTCAGATAACACTAGTTTATATTTGAAAAATAAACAAATGACTAACAGAGATATAAGGCAAAATAAGAATGAAATAACCGGCCAAGCACATGTCGGGCCACGCAAAGTGTAGGGTTCCGTAGTTGTCCTTATGTACCTGTTTAAGACAGTTAATATTTTTCTATTATACATAATATTTGTAGTACCAAATTTCTTACTTGTACAAGTACATTTTATAAGTTGGTCTATTATTCGATAACCTGTAAAGCCTACTTGACCTTGATAATTTTCCTTTTAAATTCATGATATACACTATAATCGTGAATCTTTTCACATTTACAAATACAAAGGTTTCTCTGGTAGGGGGGCGGGGACACTTGACTCTAGCAAAAATAAGCAATTTAAAACGAAATATTTCTGAAACGTACACTAGCATCGAAAAATGGTTTTAGCAAATCCCCATTATTTTTAAAAAACCTATCTAACGATACCTCACACTATAAGGTAGTCGTGAATGAAAAAAATAATTTCACGTGTACTAAAAAATTTCTTAAAGATTTTATTCTTCAGCTTTGTCGGTATGATTAATATGTATCATCATCAACGGCTCGTATATGTATATCCATGCCAGATTACAGCTTTCTAATACTAAGACTCTCTGAAGTAAGCCGCGGACAGACGGACATGGCGAAACTATAAAGGTTCCTTTTTTACTAAGGAACCCTAAAAAGATGAATGAATCCACAATTAAAAGCGACTTTTCAGAAGACTCAACTAAGAGAAGGGGTGGATCCATCCAACTAGTTTTTCCCTAAAGCTAGAGGTGTAATTGTAATGATTTGAGCCAGAACAAAGATGACTTCATTTAATCTTTATTTAGTTTCAGTGTGACCTGTTTTCGCTTGATAGTGATCATCACAGAGTGGTCATTTTGTTGACATCCATATAAGTGGTATACCTACTTACAAAGATACCACAGTATCAACCTCAATATTGGTAATATCTAGTTTATTTTATCTGTGTTTATATAACATTTTGTAATCGTTCACTTGACCGCTTACCTAAGTAAGTACTCATGTGTGTTAACTAGGTAGGTACTGTGTTTTATAGAATAGAATAGAATTAAGTATATTTTATTGCACACAAGCATATATAAAGTACAAAAGATTGATGAAGGGGGTTTACAGATAGGCGGCCTTATTATAAAAGGTAGCAATTTATCTAAAGGTGCGTATGATAATAATAATAAACATTTTAATATTGACATTGGACAATTTGTAGGTAGTCATGCCAAATACAAAAAATTTATACTATATAGCGCACGAGACAACACAAAACAGAAAAAGCAGAATGGAAATAGTATGTATTTTATGGATAGACTGCCTTATTGCTAATGTAGAAATTTCTTTCTGGCAACAATAATCAGTGAAGTAAGTAGGTTGAACTAGTTTTGGAACTAGTTAGTACTGGATTAAAAAAGCTGGACTTTGTCACCATCTTTTTCTTATTTCAAGAATAAAAAGGTATATTCAAGATATTTAAACAGGTGCAGTGGTAGTATAAAACATAAATAACATTGTGCATGAAGCGCTTTGATATCAGTCAGTCAAATAAATAACTATCTTTCAGTAAATTGCAGAGTACCCAAAAAACATCGTAGAATAGAGTGGTAGATAGTATAACTTCCTTGAACAGAATAACAAAATGAATTAAAACTCACACAAATCTATTTTGTTCTACACAGACCTATTTACTTTCGTGAAATATACATAACTTTCAAGTAAAAGGTCAAACCGACAAACTGTTGAAATTGAAATCAACGATTGTACTGATTGCATAGGTGCATAGACGAGATTCTCATCACGCACGATCATTCCAAATTTGATGATACCATCATTGTTATAAAAGTATGTACACGTTAGTTTATAAAAAATCATTAATGGTAGATAGTAATGTTGAAACTCGTGCACTTACATCATCCAAAGGTATTCTTCGTTCTTGCTCGTTTGTTTCTGATATTGGCCGTATTTGGATTCTGCAAGAAATTTGTTTAAATATTTAGAAAAGAGTACAAGAAATTGGCTGTGATGTACAGTAGACAGCTCGTCAAGCTATACATTTTTGTTGCAAACCAGACGTTATTTTATTACCAACGTGCAAGATTGTTGTATAGCTTGGATAGCTGGGATTTTGGAAAGACTGGAAAATTACGATAGGTAGGGAAGTCTTAGCCTGCAGGGAAAACTATTAATGATCACATAAAATAAGACATTTTTTTTATAATTATGCAATTAATCATAAAGTCTAGTGCATACTAAAACAAATCACAATGAGTAGTGCATACTAAAAACACATATCAATGGAAATTTGTAATTCTAATGGTTCATATTATATTCAAATTAATATTAAAATTCTCTTTGTTCCATTAATAAGTAGTCTAACCAGAAGTAATGAGATGTAGAAATTGTTTTTGTGTCCAAGTAAATTAAAAACAGGTTTACAATCACCACAGAAGGTTAACATGAAGTTGCTACTGGCAACTTGAGCCCGCGGCTCAAACGGGCTAGGCTAGGGATGTTTGTTTATAAAAATAACTTTAAATGCGTCAGAGATGCGACAAAAACTATAGGATAGTTTAGACAGAATGTGCTGATAAAACCTCAGAGGAAATAAAAGACGATCGCTTCGCTCCCTTGCGACGCGCGTCAGAAATCTTTGGATAAAACGCTTCCTTTTGATTTTACCTGGCGTTAAAGAATGACGTTTCCAATCTAGATGTTTAGGATCTATGTCTGAAATGTCTAGATATGTTTATTCTAAAAGGTCTAGAAGTGTACCTTTTATAAAACTATGCGTCTTTCTCCAAACTTGGTAGCGTTTTTTACATTTTAATTTGTAACTTTTTATTTCCTTCGCTTTTAGTGAAACGCAAATCTTCTATAACTATTTTATTGTATTATAGAAACATTTTTATTATGCAATTAAATTCGTCTGCATCATTTGATTTTGTATTATAAAATATATATATTAAAAAATAAATAAAAAAACAAACAGGTAGGTATAATGCTAAGCTAGCTCTACTTATTGAGAAAAGTTACTTACGGCACAATTTTTTTTTTACATGCAGTGTATGATATTAAGTAAAATTCGAACGCAAACCATTGTAACAGATTTTTTATTATATTCCTTAAAAAATATGAACTTACCTGTTTGAGAATTCTGGGAGGTAATTGAAGTTACACTTGTTTCACTTTCCGTTCGTTTTCTTTGATTGAAGAATAAGTTCCATGGGTTGTAATTTGTGTATGGTGAAGATGGTTGATTTTTGGAGGAATCCTTTTTGGAATCCATTATTTTTAAAAGATTAACTGTTTAAAAAAGATTTAGTAATTGACTCTCGTGCACGCCAGTTACGAGCAATTACGATGGCAGAGCCGATCGGAACAGTAAAATGTAAGCGCGAGCGCCGCCGCATGGTGTTGTTTTGTACCGAGCCGACCGGTGACGGAAACGACCGAAACTACCCGAAGCGCTGTTTACTTATTGTGGACTTTGCTCCCGGTAAATGTGCTGAGCTGTTGTGAACCTTAGGAACTGTCTCACTCAGTATAATGTATAATTTATTATGATGAACTGACTGAACTGAACTATCACTTCTTCTGCGTTTTGTCTTGTCTTGATGGAAACGTTAGAATTTATTTTTATCAAATCACAAAAATATTATCAGAACACTGGTTGGCCCGGCCATAAATTCCACATATTTCAAATACCCAACTCGTGTAAGTCGTAAATAACAGCGTCATTCATTAAATATATTTTTCATTAAATTTTATACCACAATCGGGAAAGTAACTTCCCATTTTACATTTTGCGTTGCACCCTAGCACAGACATTAGTCTATTTGGGTTGTTACTATCAAACACCATAAATAGCGAAACAAGTAAGTTTTGACCCTGTCTCTGCTCTTAAATTAATGATTATTATTGTCGTGTAACAAGTGTATAAATAAATAAATAAATAAATTCTACAAGAAGAGTCTTAAGCCCATCGGTTTTCCTTGCAAGCGATAACTTATATTCTTTTGCTATGAGCAAAATAAATATCGGATTCTATAGGTATATTTTTCTTAGCACGGATCCGTACCATATCAATATCCGTATTTTTCAGACGTTTTGGTAGACAATCACTGATAAATTTATCACTAAACCTAATAAGATAATAAAATAGGTAACATTGTCTTTGTAATAAAATTAATCTGTATAACCCGTTTCACTAGGAAACGTTGAATTTGATAAACTGTGTCAGTAAAAGTACTTAATATAAATGTATACTATATGTACTATTATACACCGTAAATTTTAACTGGTTGTTTTTCGTTAAATGGAGTGTTCAGTACATTAAACTGAACAACTTTCCCCAAGGAACATGGGCTGTAATACGACAAAAAAAAATGGCCCGTTCATACAAAACCGCGCGGCCCGCTGATCGATTTACTATGGGGGAAGCAATTTTTTTTTTTCAATTGCCAGCCCATTCTCTTTTGGGAAAATTGTTCAGTTTAACGGACTGAACGAACACTTCATTTAACGAAAAACAACCAGTTAACACCTATACAAGTTACTTCTATAATAATGCGGTCTCGTTTTCCAGGCTATGGAAGGTGCCAGACAAGGCGTATAAGCACTGCGAATTCCCACTGGCAGAAAACTATCTTCATAATTATGACAAAAGAAGGAATCATCAACATCAACGGCCCGTTACAGTCCACTGCTGGACTATGAGCCTCCTCCACTTAAGTGTTTGGTTTTGCCATAATCTCCACGCTTGGCAGGCGGGCTGGAGATCGCAGATTAAAAGGTTACTGTATCGAAAGAAGGAATACGGGAACTTTAGTTAGTTATTTATGGCACCACAAGCGAATATACTCAAAAAGCTACACGAAATAAAAGAGGCAGCTATTTGGGCATAGTCAATTGAAGCGCCAATTTTTTGTATTTCCATTTAAAGATTATTTTATTGTACCGACAGTTCCAGTTTTTCTTCATTCGCCTCGTGTGAATCAGGCTTATAGTAGACAATAAAGAAAACGAGCGGTCAAAAAATACTGACGCGATCAAGGTCCCGATCTTAACAGATCCAAAATCGTACCTGTTACGTTTAGTTTAAAAATATCTATACAGCAACGAACTCTTTCTAGTTCGTTGCACAAATCTATGAAATAAATGGACCTCTTTAAATTTTTACAAACCAGTTGCGGTTGACTGTGTGTTAAAAAAATTATGTCTATGGTTGACTGCAACGGTCAAAGATAACTTGTTGTCAAAAAGACACTATAAAACATTATTTTCAAAATCAAACGAATTATTGGGTGTAAATAAATAAAAGTTTAGAATTCAAAACAAATTTTAATTTAGAGCAAAATAAGTAAAGTCGAGCAAGATGAAGATCCCTTACGTCGTGTCAAATAACACGCGCACTACTTATGAAACTTCACTTATCATGAAAAATTCTGGTCCGGAAATAGGCAGGAAGTTAGTAGCAGAGAACTTTGAATGGGACGAAGGAGTCACTCCCGCTCCTCTTTCATTCTGCGCTGCTCTCAGTTTGTCCAGGTTCTTCACTAAAGTCAATCCCCTCAACCACATTCTCCAGAAAGATATCGACATTCTCATGGATCTCTACCCAGCTGATATACCGTTGAGGTACAGCGTTCCTCTAATCAAGGTTGGTAGATTAAAATTCACGAAATTTAATATTGTTTTTATTTTTTGTTCCAAAAAACTAAATCAAAACAGTAATAGAGGAATGACTGTTCAAAACTGGCTATTTACATTTGTGCTGGTTTCGTTTTTTTTATCGATTCGGGCTCGAGCACCTAAACTTCATCTATTTCCGGAGTTGGTTGTAAGTTGTAGCTATTTACAGGTTAAAAATGGCACCAAAAATATTAATTTTGATCAAAACATGCTATTTACAGTAATAAAATAAGAATGAAACAAGAAATAACATTGTGAAGTTTTTAGTTTTCTCCGTTTTCTTTAAAATTTGTTCTCATGTATGTACAGTTCTGAACAGACACTCCTCAATTTAGATAATGTAAATAGCTCAACAGCTGTACTAATTTATGTGACACGTTGGGTGGGGAATATTTTTTTGTGGAATTTTACAAGGAGCAAGGAGATACTTGCGTTGGATAATGCTTCGATCACATAATGCTTTCAGTAACATTTCAGTCGATGGCAGTTGACACTGTTGGAAATATTTGTGTAACGTAACTTACCATCCATTGGTCACAGCACTGAAATGCTTTATTTATTCTTAGGATGAACAATACTGGAAAAGATGCTTCGAAATAAATTTTTCGGAGAAAAAAGAACTGGGAGATGTTTATTGGAAAGGAAAATATCTGTCAGCGTGTCTCCAGAAATACTTGGAGACCCAGAACCCCGACGTTCTTATAAATGACGAAGCTTCTGAATTGGCTGCACTGGTATCTATGAACATTATTTTTAATTATAGGAAATAACAACGTTGCCAGATAAAATATTCATCCAGACATTTGTATTATTTACTGTTGTATATTTATGGCAAAGTATTGTTTTAGTTTGATTTATTTTTACATTATTATTCCAGGTTGCTCCCTATTTGTATGAATTAAAACTCTACCAGCTACAAATGGTTTACCAACCCAAACCCGGCGTTGCTTCAGACTTTGTAGAAGACATTTGTCCCTTCAGCGTGCCCAAGCTCTACGACCATCTAACCTTGGAGCCCATCCTGGTCGAACTATACAACCTCGAAGAGATTTCTATTGTATTTGGGAGAACAAATGTTGCAGAACTCTACCATCCGAGATTCTTCGAATTTACCATTGCTGATTGCGAGTCACTATGTAGAGGCTTAGCGAACCTCAAGAATTTGAAAATATTTCGCATCAACCGCAGTAACTTAGACTGCTTGAAAGTTAAATTGATCCTTCAAAACCTCATTAAAAAAGAAAGTTTAGAAGAGTTAGATTTCAATAATTGCAAAATCGGTGACTACGGCATGAAGGCTCTGGGTGGATTTATTTTCTTGCATCCTAATCTGAAAAGGGTCAGAGTGGCGAATAATCGCTTTAAAGAAGAAGGCGTGCAGGGTTTAGCATACGCCTTGCAGATGAAACCTGCAGCTCCCATCGAATTATTAGGTATGTCTTTTGCTGGTTATATATAACATTCTCAAATAAATGCCTAATATTTTAACGTATTTACAAGAAACATTCAGCCAAAACCTTACTAAATGGCAATGAAAGTTTAGGTGATCTTTCAAATTATGGCATCTGCGCATTATTTAGTCCTCAACTTAGTTATCTACCTCTCCTGTAGTTTAGTAGGAACAACATAATGAACTACTACTACCTGTGCTGCTACTCTAAATATTTTTTTGTCATTTACAGATGTTAGTTTGAATCCAATGTCGTTGGAGTGTGCGACAATGTTTGCAGCCGCTTTCGTCCGTTGCAAAGTAAAACCGCAGACTCTAATTGTAAACTCTTGCTGTTTACACGGAGCATCGGCTGAAAAGGTCAGGGTTTTACTGCAATATTATAAAAAATACGTAATCAGTATTTAAGATAAAATATTAAAACGTAGTCTAGTGGATCCGATTCGACAAATTTTAAATTAAAAATATATGTATAGTAATATAATCTAAATTTCTCAAATGATTCGTAATAGACTTATTATTATTTTAATTTTATTGATATTCAGATGGCGGGGATTCTCAGTCTTAACCGCGGTTTATTAAGACTGGACATGGCAGCCAACAACCTCTCCGGCCTGGCCGAAGAAACGCTCATCAAAGCTTTGGAGAGAAACAGAAACATACTTAACATCGATTTACGAAGAACCCGTATGTTTCATCATTCATCATCATCATTTTCAGCCCACATCCACCCACTGCTGGGTATAGGCCTCTTCTCTACTGCGCCACTTCTCACGGTCCTGTGCCATCCGCATCCAGCCTGATCCTGCCAGTTTGGCAATGTCAGCGGACCATCGGGCTGGTGGTCTGCCCACTGGCCTTGTTGTTCCCCTTGGCCACCACTCTGTGACTGCTTTGGTCCACCGGCCGTCATCCCGTCTAGCCAAGTGTCCCGCCCATCTCCACTTCAACCTCGTGATTCGTTTGCCTACGTCTTCGACCTTTGTTTTCGTCGAATTTCAAAGTTTGGCACACGATCAACGTGAGAGATACCCAACATGGAACGTATGTTTACTATAAATTTATTACCACAAACAATAATTCTCGGTTTTTTGGAGCCCAGCTAGTGTAGTTAATTAGCTAAGTAGTTATGCCATGTTAATTGGATAAGTAGCTAAGTAGATACCATTATGTTTCACAGTTTCATTCTTTGCGATTTATTAGTTTACGTGTTGTAGTAGTGCGTCCACGCATCAGCCTTGCACGGATATTCAGAGTTTTTTTTTTTTTTGACGTTAGCTCAAAAATTACAAATAAAACGCACCATCCCCCACTACCTCGGCAGCCATTGCTCTGGAAGTGGCAGTAGTGCTTCATTCTGTGTTTCCGTGCTCAAGCCTTCGCACGTCCGACGTCGCGTTGCAATAGTTTTTTATCCGGAACCGTTATTTTGAAATTTCACTTTTTCAACGATGGGAAAAAGAAAGTCAGAGATGAGCGAGGAATATATTAACAAGAAGATAAGAAAACTAGAAAGAAAACTTTTAAAAGCTAGAGGAGAAAAAACTAAAACGCGTCGTCGTGTTATCTATTCTACAGACGAGGAAGAAAACTCAAACAGTAAGTACAAGTTTAATAGTTAACCTTTTTAAAAGTGATTTATTATTATGAGCAATGTGGACCTCTGATTTAAAGGTTGTTCCCTTTGCATAGCAATGTGAGCCTCCGCCATAAAGGTTGCCTCCTTTGCGATTAATAATGTTTGTGGACCTCCGCCATAAAGGTTGTTCCTTACTCTTATAAAACAATATATTCAACGACCTCTGTATATTTTCTACAGATCGATCAGAAGAACTGTCACCTGCACCTCTGGCTAGGGCTCCGTCCCTATTGACAGTACATGCACAAGTTCATGCCGCCAGCAGTGCCTCTTCGCCACCCCGACCTCCACCATCGCCACCGTCGTCTCCACTTCGTGCTGCTTCACCACCACCGCCGACACCAGATGCTCCTTCATCGTCGTCACCACGTGGACCTCCACCACCACCTGAAACGTCAAAGCAAACGGCACCCGCTGATAAGGAGATTCTACCCGAGGAAATCGAGTTAGACGGAGATATCCTGCAGCTTCTCGGTGATGCACCTAAATGTGACACTCCATTAGGACCACCTATCCATAAGGACATCGCCAGCAGGTGGCAAGAGATACTGGCAAAAGGTATGCCAAAAGAAGTGAAGGACAAAATTCTAGAAGAATATTTAGTCCCAAGTAACTGTGATTTTTTAATCGCACCTTCTCTCAACCCGGAAACAAAAGCAGTCTTATCTGACCCGTTGGTTAAAAGAGATACTTTTTTAATGCTAAAGCAGAAACAGCTTGGTGTTGCTCTGTCTGCATTATCTTCGGCTACAACTTTAATCCTTGCTAATGAAACATCTAAGCAAAAGTTGTTGAAACCAATCAGTGATGCCTGTCGAATCTTATGCGACAATCATTTCATCGAAACGAAATCCAGAAGAAATCTAGTTATATCATCATCTAACCCGCAGCATAAGGATACTTTGGTTGAATCTGGTCGTGATAAGTCCTGGCTATTTGGCGAAAATATGTCAGAAAAGCTGAAAGCCGCCCAAAGCATTCAAAAATCAGGTGATGTTCTGAAAAGTCAGCCTAAATTGAATACAAAACCTAATTATTTAGGAAAGAATAATAAAGGTTTTTTAAACTTCAAGGCATATCGCAAGACGGAAAACAAGCCGGCATCACAGAGCACCGACAGCGGGCGAGGTCGCCAGCAGTCGCGAGCGCCGCAGCGCGGCTTCCACCGGAGCAGCTACCGTCGCTCCCCGCCGCCGCCGCCGCGCAGGACGAACCGCAAATAAGCTCTCAACATGAGGTAGGTTACGCCGGCAGGCTTCAATACTTTGTTCATAAATGGTCTGAGCTAACGAGTGATCCAGCAATTTTATCATGGATTCAAGGATATCAAATACCATTTGCTAGCCTACCACAATATTCAGGAAACCCAAATGTTGTACCACAAAGTCTAGAAGAACATGAAGATTTTTTAAATTCCATTAAAAAATTACTAAAGATCAATGCAATATCACCATGTAAACATGAGCCAGATGAATTCGTTTCTAAAATATTTCTAGTGCCTAAACCGAATGGTGAAAAACGTTTCATACTAAATTTAAAGTCGTTAAATAAATTCATAAAAACCACACATTTTAAAATGGAAGATTACCGAACGGCCTCAAAACTAGTGACTAAAAATTCATACATGGCTTCGATTGATTTAAAAGATGCTTATTTCCTAGTTCCAATACATAAAACACATAAAAAATACTTACGTTTTCAGTACAACGGCGTTCTATATGAATTCAATTGTTTACCATTCGGTTTATGCACTGCTCCTTACGTTTTCACCAAGTTGTTAAAACCCGTCGCACAACACTTACGATCACAACAGCTTATATCCGTAATATATCTAGATGACATTTTGTGTATAGGCAAAAGTCGATCGGAGTGTAACATCAATGTTACTACGACTATTACTCTGTTAGAAGATTTAGGTTTTGTGATAAACACAAAGAAAAGCTGCTTAACTGCAAAAACAAGTTGCAAATTCTTGGGCTTTGTCTACGACTCACTTAAAATGATTCTCTCACTACCCACAGAAAAGAAAATTAAAATAAAAGAACGAATCAACTTTTTTATTCGAGATGTACACAAATGTAAATTAAGGGATTTTGCAAGGTTGATTGGCTTATTAATTTCTGCATGCCCTGCAATTCAGTATGCTTACTTGTATACTAAAAAATTTGAACATTTCAAATACGAATGTTTAAATAAAAATCCTTCGTACGAACAAATAGTTCGTATTCCTGACAGGTTGAAAACAGATTTGTTTTGGTGGCTGGATCATGTTGATTCTGGCTATACGTCACTTGGTTCTATTTCATACCATTTGGAAATTTTTACCGATGCATCCCAGACAGGCTGGGGTTGTTTTAGTGATGATAATCAATGTTTTGGGTATTGGAAGAATGATGAATCAGAGTTACATATAAATGAGTTGGAACTAAAAGCAGCTTTTCTGGGTCTAAAATGCTTCGCAAAACACTTACACGGTTGTAATATTTTATTGCGTATTGATAATGTTACCGCTATTTCTTGTATAAATAGAATGGGTAGTATCCAATACAGACACCTTAACAAAATAACTAGATCTCTTTGGGAATGGTGTGAGCAACGTCGTATAAAAGTCTTTGCTTCGTATATAAATACGAAAGATAATTGCGATGCTGATGAGTTATCCCGTCGTAAATTCCAGGATACGGAATGGGAGCTAAACAACAATGCATTTAAAAAAATTGTTAATAGCTTTGGTTTGCCGCAAATTGATTTATTTGCCAGTAGATGCAATGCTAAATGCCCCATTTACGTAACCTGGAAAATGGATCCCGATGCTAAAGCGATTGATGCATTCACATTATCATGGCAAGACAGTTACTTCTACGCGTTCCCACCATTCGCACTTATGACAAAAGTTCTTCAAAAAATCATAAATGACAAGGCAGAAGGAATTGTGGTGGCCCCGCACTGGGTCACACAACCCTGGTACCCACTTTTTCAGAAATTGAGTGTGTCTAAACCTATGTTTTTTGAACCCAGTATTGACTTGCTAACCTCTCCTTTCAGGAACACGCACCAGCTTCACGAAACACTACGATTAGTTGTCGCGAAGCTTTCAGGCAAACATTATTAAGAAAATCTATATCTCCTCAATCAGTGGAAATAATGTTAGCCTCCTTATCTGATTCAACTTACAGACAGTACGACGGATGTATTAAGGCATGGATTAGTTATTGCAATAGTAATTCTTATGATTATACAAATGTATCAATTCTTGAAGTGATTAACTTTCTAACTGAAGTATATGAAAAAGGTGCTAGGTATGGGACTATCAACTCCTATAAGTCTGCCTTGTCTTTATTATTTGGAAGTATGCTAGAAGATGAGAGGATTCGAAGGTTTATGAAAGGAGTTTCTAAACTAAGGCCTCCCAATCCCAGATACAATATGACCTGGGATCCTAATATAGTTCTAAATTTTTTAGCTGAGCAATGGCCAAATGAGAATCTTAGTTTAGAAACGCTCACAAAAAAGACTTTGACTCTGCTGGCATTGGTGACTGCGCACCGTGTGCAAACACTATCTTTAATAAAACTGCCTAACATAGTAAGCCATACCACTTCAATATCAATTAAAATTCCCGATCCTATAAAAACAACAAAACTACACACATCACAACCTGTCTTGAGATTACCCTACTTTGATATACGGCCAGAGATATGCCCTGCCCGTTGCTTAAATTCATATTTAAATAAAACAAAAACATTACGAAAAGATCACGAGCATGTATTTATAAGTTACAAAAAACCGTTTTCTAAAGTCACATCACAAACACTGAGCCGCTGGATCAAGGAAACTCTTGGTCGCAGTGGCATAGACACTTCGATCTTCAGCGGTCACAGCACACGGCACGCAGCCACCTCCGCCGCAGGCCGGCTTGGTGTCAGCATAGACTTGATAAGGAAGACCGCCGGCTGGACTGAATCCTCTTCCGTATTCGCCAAGTTTTACAATAGAGACCTGGTTTCTGACCCAGATCTTTTTGCAAACTGTATACTGTCTGGAACAAACCTGTAAAAAAAAAAAAAAATATGTATTAGTATAATGATAAGTTAATTTTGTTATGATCAGAAAGCTAAATAAATTGTTATATGGAAATGACTTACTCTCAATTTTATTTACTACTCTTCCTCTTCCATGTATTTCACAAAATGATGCTCTGAACATCCTACAACACGTAAACTAATAAATCGCAAAGAATGAAACTGTGAAACATAATTAAAAATCAAACGAACTTGCAAAGTGAAGTTCGATGATAATTATGTGAACAGTTTCATTCGAAGCGATTTATACACACCCACCCTGTAGCTATTTTCAGTTTCAGGAAACAGACTGGATTGTTTATCCCCTCGGAGCTTATCCCACCCTTTTTATTATAATGTGAAATACAGCTCTAAACGAAATGAAGCACTACTGCCACTTCCAGAGCAATGGCTGCCGAGGTAGTGGGGGATGGTGCGTTTTATTTGTAATTTTTGAGCTAACGTCAAAAAAAAAAAAAAACTCTGAATATCCGTGCAAGGCTGATGCGTGGACGCACTACTACAACACGTAAACTAATAAATCGCTTCGAATGAAACTGTTCACATAATTATCATCGAACTTCACTTTGCAAGTTCGTTTGATTTTTAATTTTAATTTATAGCTCCACCAGTTTTCTTTAATATTAATACTAGACGTAGTTTATTTAACAAATTTACTTCATTATTGTGTAAATTTAATTTATATAAAATGAAAATTCCAATAATTTACTGATTTCGGTTTAATGTGTTTATTCTTATCAAATAATGAGATACAGTTTAAAAGGGTGGCCCATCATTGATTTTATTAGAACTAAAATAACAATTTTAAAGCATAAACATACAATTTATGCTCTAAGAGTAAAACATCATCAACAGCTCATATACGCTCATATCCTTTTGTTATCATTTATTACGAAAGTTCAACTTCATATGTACTAAATTATGCTTGTCTTTACAAAAAAATCCTCTCCTTCACGATTTAATAATATTTTGCAACGGAAAAATCGGGCAGCATGGTTTTCCATATTTCTACATCTGTTATTAAAATTTTATATTTTAAACCGGGCTTACGCCAATTTGCATTTGGCCGATGATAGTAGGACATTAAAAAGCCTAATCATCTTAATTCGGGTTAGGCTCGAGCCCTTCGGTGGGGAAGCATATGAGCTGGTGATGATGAGGACATAAAAAGATATACCTGAATAAATAGACGTTTAGATATACGTATACTCGGTTCACTAGGCACGCTGTTAGTGGACCGGTACTACTTCTATTTCTCTCCAATAAACATAATCATTTTAGAAATCTCCGAAGAGACCCTTGCGAGGGTAGAAGAGCTGCTGCAACGCAATGCGGATCTGGTCGGGGTGGAGCGCGAGCCGAGCGCAGAGATCCCGCCGTTGTACCTCAACGAGCCAGAATACCTCATCTGGGAATACAACCCCAACAACCCCGACTATATCCCTGGACGCTACCCGGAGAGAGTGGCCGAAGTTTAAAAGCGCTATTGTATTCTTCATCGAGTATAGGAACGTTTATAGGAGCTATTACATTGATCTGTTCAAAAGACACTCAAAATTCTTGTGTTATTCTTTTTAATAATTATTATTTTTTAAAGTTACCATTATGCCTAAATATAGATTATAGGTACGTATCTTTATTTACATACTAGGCCCTGGCCCGACCCGCTTCGCAAAGATAGGTTAATTCATGCTTTAACACATTTTTTAACCAACTTCAAAATGGAGGAGGCTCTCAGTTCGTGTCTCAGTATTTTCAATTATACTTCACAGCTTCATTCTTTGCGATTTAGGTTTAACATGGTGTAGATGAGCTCCCACGCTGCAGCCCTGCACGGTTTTTTAAAGGTAGTAGGGATTTTGAAAAAAACCCCCTGGCAACACTCCACAGGTCGGCACTCCCGCGCCGGCGCCATCTTACCTCATTCTGTGTTTCCGTGCTCAAGCCCTTCGCACGTATCGTTCACGGAGAAGTCCTGTTATTTTGATAATTAGATTCCATTTTCATTATTTCTATTTAACGTATATAATTTAAAATTGGATAAAATCATGCCGAAGACATCTTTCAAACGTAAAAAGGACGATGATTATGAAGAAATACGTAGAAAAATACGAAAACTGGAAGCCGAAATATCGGAAAAATCGAAAAAACGTCGCCATTGCCGAATAATTTCGTCTTCGGAGAGTGAACCAGCAGGTTAGTTGTACATTTATGCATTCTTTAAATGAAAATTTACTTTACCATGCATAGAAAATTTTCAAACAATTTTCGTTAACTACCCGACAAAAAAAAAAAAAAAAAATGCTTCTTGTCCAAATTGCTTTACTAGTGATGCGAGACGCCAACTGGGCTATCTCTGTCACAATCAGTGATGCGAGACGTCATCTGGACTATCTCTGTCACGTAATCTTTTTCATTCAATGTATCTGGGGAAGAGTCTACCCTCAAGAAATATTATTTCTATCAGTGATGCGAGACGTCATCTGGGCTATCTCTGTCACATTACCATAAACGCTTAGTCCAACTGGGGCTAAGTCTACCCTCAAAATGAGACTCACGAGACAGTCGTTCGTTACAGACTCCGATAACGACTCCCCTCACGCGACGTCATCGAATGCCGCGAGTGCTGCCGACAACATTGAGGTACCAGCAGTACCTGCCACTTCACCGCCAGTCAAGACTCCTGCATCAGAAAACCAGACGTCAGAACCTAGTACGAGTGCAGCGGCTCCGGCGATGGATGCTGAAACACAGGAGCCGGAATTGGACCAAGAGGTACTCGCGTTGTTAGGCGACGCACCAAAGATTGACACCACCTTCAGAAAGGCCACCCACAATGATCTAGCTTCGAGGTGGCAAGAAATTTTAAAAAAGGGCCTTCCTAAAGAAGCTAAAGATAAGATACTTCAGGATTATCTAATACCCGAGAACTGCGACTTGCTGGTCGCTCCTGTACTTAACCCAGAGGTTAAGTCTATGTTGGCCGATTCAATGGTGAAACGAGATTTCTCGCTTATGACGAAACAAAAGCAAGTTGGTATTGCCATAGCGGCTATTAATCAGGCCATTGAATTATTGATATCCAAAGAGAGTCATACCAAGATACTGAAGCCGGTGAGTGACGCTTGCCGATTGTTATGCGACCTCCACCATGACAACACAAATACACGCCGCGGATTTGCTATCTCGTCTATAAATTCTGAGTTGAAGGAAGCCGTTTCTGAAGCCAAACGAGACAAGTACTTATTTGGCAAGGACCTCTCGGAGAAGCTTAAAACGGCCAAATCAATAAAGAAGGCCGGAACTGACTTAAAACAACCTAGACCCGACAAGTCTACTATATTCAATAAAAACAACTTCGTGAAGACACCGAAGAACTTTAATGACCGCCGTTTAAACTGGAAGACCCTGCCTCGAAAGCCATCATTCAAGCCCGAAGCAGGAAAGCCTCGCCACAACCAGGGCCGAGCAGCAGCAGCGAGCAGCGGATCTCAACAACGGGGGATGTCGGCGGCGGACCAGCCAACGACGAGGACCTACAGGAAGCGCTAGACTTAGAGGTAAAATACGCAGGTCGTCTGAGATATTTTGTTGACAGTTGGATACAGTTAACCGATGATCCTGTCATCTTATCTTGGTTGCGAGGATATAAAATACCTTTCACTTGCACTCCATTTCGTAGTGACCATCCGTGTACATATCCCAAAACTAAACAGGAGCATACGGAATATATAAACTGTATAAAAAACCTATTAGCAATTAACGCCATATCAGAGTGTACTCATGAAGAAGGTGAGTTCTTATCGAGTATATTTTTAATCCCAAAACCAAATGGAAATAAAAGGTTTATACTCAATTTAAAATGTTTAAACAAATTTATAAACACTACACATTTTAAGATGGAGGATTATCGGACAGCTTCTAAACTTATAACTAATAATTGCTACATGGCTTCTATAGATATGAAAGATGCATATTTCTTAGTACCCATCCACGAGGATTTTAAGAAATATCTGCGTTTTATGTATAATAACACCTTGTACGAATTTAATTGCCTGCCCTTTGGCCTCTCTACCGCTCCATATGTTTTCACAAAATTATTGAAACCGATTATGGAATACCTAAGATCTAGCAACATGATGTCAGTGATATTTTTAGATGATATATTTTGTGTCGGCAGAACATACGAGGAATGTCACAATAATATTACTCTCACTAAACAAATATTAGGTAAAATTGGTTTCTTGATTAATTACGAAAAAAGCTGCCTTATCCCAAAGACTACTTGCAAATTTCTAGGATTCGTTTTTGATTCTATAGATATGACAATAAAATTACCGGACGATAAAAGATTAAAAATTAAAACAACAATAACTAAATTTTCAAAATTAAATAGGTGTAAATTGCGTGACTTTGCAAAGTTAATTGGACTCTTAACTTCTGCTTGCCCCGCTATACAATATGGGTGGATATACACAAAGCAGTTTGAACGCCACAAATATCTTTGTTTACTCAAGGATACTAGTTACGACCAAAATATTTATTTGCCTAGTAACTTACTCAAACCGGACTTCGAGTGGTGGCTCGATCACATCGATGATGGAGTGAATCCTTTAAGATTTAATCAGTTTCGAAAAGAAATATTTTCAGACGCGTCATTGAGCGGTTGGGGCATTTATAGCGAGGACATTGAATCATACGGGTTTTGGAAAGATGAAGAAAAACATTTACACATTAATGTTCTCGAAATGAAGGCAGCTTTCTTTGCGTTACAAATTTGTGCTAAGGATTTATTCGATTGTGAAGTGTTATTAAGAATCGACAATATAACTGCCATTTCGTGTATAAACAGGATGGGTAGTATTCAATTCCCCCACTTAAACGAAGTAAGTAGAAACATATGGCAGTGGTGTGAGAAACGGAGATTGATAGTTTTTGCGTCATATATAAACACGAAGGATAATTACAAAGCCGATTCTTTATCACGTAATAAATTCATAGACACTGAGTGGGAACTTTGTGATTCTGCTTTTACAAAAATTGTAGAATACTGGGGTGAGCCGAACGTCGACTTGTTTGCTAGTAGGTGTAATGCAAAATGCTCTAAATACATTTCATGGAAGAACGACCCTGGTGCTTGGGCCGTTGATGCTTTCACGATCTCCTGGTCAAATGTATATTTCTACGCTTTCCCTCCGTTTTCGCTAATATTAAAAATGTTACAAAAAATTATTTGCGATAAAGCTGAGGGCATAGTTGTTGTGCCGCACTGGCCGACACAACCGTGGTTCCCCATGTTACAAAAAATTATCATTTCAGATTCCTTATATTTTGGTCCTCATAGACATTTATTGAAATCTCCTTTCAGATTGATACACAGCCTGAACAACAGTCTTATCCTGGTTGCCGTGAAATTATCAGGCAAGCTTTATCGAAAAAATCTATGACACCTGAATCAATTGATATAATGTTAGCTTCACTATCAGATAATACGTACAAACAATACGACGGATGCATAAAAGCCTGGCTAAGTTACTGTAAGGAACGTCTTGTTGATTATTTAGATGGATCTGTTCCTACCGTTATCGATTTTCTAACTCAAGTGTTTCAGAACGGTGCTAAGTACGGCACAATAAATTCGTATAAATCTGCACTATCATTGTTACTCGGATCTATGTCAGATGACGATAGACTAAAACGCTTCATGAAAGGCGTTTTTAGATTGAGACCACCAGCTCCAAGGTATGATTTTACCTGGGATACAAATATAGTACTTAATTATTTATCACAAAAGTGGCCTAACGACCAACTCAATCTAGAAACTATTTCAAAGAAAACATTAACCTTGTTAGCCTTGGTGACCGCACATCGAGTACAAACGTTTTCCTTTATTAAATTAAATAATATTACAGTAATAGAAGGTACCGAGATAATAATAAAAATCCCTGACCATATAAAGACGTCCAAAGTAAATTCTTTCCAGCCGCTACTAAAGCTGCCTTTTTATAACGAACGACCTGAAATTTATCCCGCTAGAGCCATAGTTGCATATATACAGAAAACAAGCACACTTCGTACCCTATCTAACGAAAACCATTTATTCATTAGTTACAGAAGACCACATAGCAAAGTATCTTCACAAACATTAAGCCACTGGATCAAAGACATATTGCAACTCAGTGGTGTAAACACATCTGTCTTCAGCGCGCACAGTACTCGACATGCGGCCACCTCGACCGCCAATAGGCTTGGCATTAACCTCGATATTATACGAAAAACTGCAGGTTGGACTAATTCCTCTTCAACGTTCGCTAGATTTTATAATCGTGAAGTAATCGATGATCATAATAAGTTTGCTTTATCAATTTTATCAAATAGTAGCCGAACATAACACAAACTGTAAAATGTCAGAAATTATTAAATGATTGTCATTATGTTAACAGAAATATATAATTACTTAGTTCACATTATTGTATTATTTACTCTAAACATCCTACACCATGTTAAACCTAAATCGCAAAGAATGAAGCTGTGAAGTATAATTATTGATCAAACGAACTTACCTGTACGTGAAGTTCGATCCATAATTATATGAGCAGCTTCATTCGACGCGATTTATAGTAACCCTCCCAAACGTACTTATACATTCCCTACCCTATAAATGTGAACTAAATGCTTTAAACTAAATGAGGTAAGATGGCGCCGGCGCGGGAGTGCCGACCTGTGGAGTGTTGCCAGGGGGTTTTTTTCAAAATCCCTACTACCTTTAAAAAACCGTGCAGGGCTGCAGCGTGGGAGCTCATCTACACCATGTTAAACCTAAATCGCGTCGAATGAAGCTGCTCATATAATTATGGATCGAACTTCACGTACAGGTAAGTTCGTTTGATCAATAAGTTTATAACTATAAAAAATTAATTAAAAATTTAAAAACCCCCGAAGCAAAAAAAGCAAAACATTAAAAAGTTAAAAATAATAGCTATTGTTGAGCCATCAAATTCGATAAAGTAACACCTATATTTTAATTTAATTAGAGAAATTGATGGATGGCACGATTTGGTTTGCTTGTTGAAATGACGCTATAATGTCGCGTCGGGGTACTGCTTAAGCTTAAGTCAGACACTTCATTTGATTGACTATCTATTAATTTGCTAGCATATCTGACCAACTTGCTTTGATACGATATATTTTTTTTTAACTTAGCGGTACCCCGACGTGTCATTATAGCGTCATTTCAACGAGCAAACCAAATCGTGCCATCCATCAATTTCTCTAATTAAATTAAAATATATAGGTGTTACTTTATCGAATTTGATGGCTCAACACAAAAGCTATTATTTTTGACTTTTTAATGTTTTGCTTTTTTGTTTCGGGGGTTTTAAAATTTTTAATTTATTTTTATTTCATAATTTTTAAACTTTATTACAAATAAATTATAATATATGAGTACAGTTTTATCTAAAAGGATCACTATCAAATTGGAGAGTATTATTAAGAGAGTACTAGTGTGCTGGATATCCTGGCTACAGCATCAGCTCATCGTGTAGCCACCATTGCATTGTATGTAGAATCAAATACTGATCAAAATGAATCCAAACACGACATATCTGCTATTATTTTTTCAAGAGTGTACTAGAGTGCTGGATATCATGGCTGCAGCATCAGCTTATCGTGTTGCCACCATTGCATTGTATCTAGAATCAAATACTGATCAAAACGAATCCAAACACGATAAATCGGCTATAATTTTTTCAAGAGTGTACTAGAGTGCTGGATATTCTGGCTGCAGCATCAGCTCATCGTGTTGCCACCATTGCAATGTATGTAGAATCAAATACTGAGCAAAACGAATCCAAACACGACATATCCCTACTTCCCTCCTCAAAATTGAGATATCGAAAAAATGCTGAAACACGTGTCAAATGATTTATTAATCTCAGTCTAAATCAAAATTTTCAAGATCCCAACTTTTAAAACAACGAACTTTCATAACCACATTCACACCACACATTCGATAATGGTGGCTCTGCGGCAGAGCATGACATAATTTGTATACAAGCTGATCCTAATTACCTTTTTTTATTCGGCGAAAAACGGATACACAGTACCTATACAATACTTAGTACAAACTATTATAGCAGGCAACAACTAATTGCTTTATTTTGTGATTAAAACTTAAGTTCCTTAAACATTTGTAAATCCTATATTGTTACTTTATTTTGTAGCTACTAAATAAACATTAAAAAGCTAATGCATTTTTTTTATTGCTTAATATGGGATAAAGTAGAATTAGGCCCTTATTTATTTCTACCTTTTGAGAAACAAGATGCTAAGATGCCAATGACCACACGTTTAAGTATTTTGAATTATCTTATTTTATTTTTTGTAAGTTAATTTGTTAACATTTGTGTGTTCGTCTCAGAGGTGCAGTGATTTAGTCCGGTACCGGACTTTCCGTCTCAGCTGTTCGGTCTTTTTAACGCCTTATAAGGCAGTCATACCCTGCGTTCCGAAACGCGCTGAAATCGATTAAAGCACCCTTTTTTTTTTTTTTGACATGGACCTAATGCTTGTGTCGCAAAATCGACATATCAAGCGTAACCGGACTTTTGGGGGAGCGGAAGGCTCTTACCCCTAGTATTATAGCAACAGCCTAAGGGCGCCCACTTGGGGGCACGGACCTCGGCTTAGGACGTTGCCATGGCAAGAAGCGCGCGGGAGAGGAATGACCCTGACGGGGTCTTCCAGGATTATGCAGAACTTGATTGGGTCTACCGCGTCCCCGCCGGCGGGTGCGGTTGCTACCAGAAAAGCATTCTGTGGAGTGTACTCTATTGGCAATGGCTATCGATTAAAGCACCCGTAATCGCGTTCCGAATTACTGTCAGCTGTCAGAACTCATACGTTTTTTTGCTTTTCTGATCGCTGACAGCGCTGAAAGTCTGAATCGGAACACGCCCATGGTCATAGCCACGTCATAGCACAACCAGCAACGTCAGTTTTATCACTGAATGGTGACTGTTTGGTAAACGTTTCATACTGACGGACGATCGCATGTTTATCTTTAACTAATGTTATGATGATTAACGTGTATGATTCATATCAAGCTTAATAACTTCATTATTAGCAATAACAACTAGAATTATTTACATAATTTCTATTCTTCTAAAAATACATTACGCGATAAATAAATAAGTTTGAAGCCAGTTATTAAAACCATTAAGGTGTAAGTAAATACATATATAACCCTTCTTTTTACTGTGCCATATAGTCGAGTAAATATGAAAGTATCAATTCTAACATCCGCAATATCGAAATATAAGAATTTCAACAGGGAAGACGGGTTTTAATTGTCAAGCAGATGGACGTCATGTGCAACAACATGGCCGGGACCAACAGGCTACAGAAGAAAAGGCAGACCAACTGCACGATGGGCAGACGACATCACGCGTGTGGCCGGTCGGGACTGGACATAACTAGCCAAGGACAGAGTTAAATGGAACTCTCTGGAGGAGGCCTTCACCTAAGAGGGGTTCTTGCATATTTATTATTGTTTTTTTTTAAATTGAATTATTGATTTTATTTAAATCATTATTTTCAAAGTAATGTATTATTTTTCTTATGTGCAAGAAATAAAAGGCATTTTATTTTATTACGTGGTATCCGGTGTTAGGAGTGATAAAAAGTGAAACTCGGCCAAAACCATTGCAAAACCTAGTGACACTGTGAGTTCCTACTGTCGAAGTGACTGTCGAGTGAGTTCCGGTAGTAGTGAAAAAGACTGAGAAAGAGGGTAGACAGATATTTCTGCCCATAGAATAATGTTCCGGCTAACCACCCGAACTACTTCAGTTCTTACGTGACTATTGCAACATAGTCGAAATATCGGTAAGCTCATTAAAAAGCTTATTTTAAACCAAAATCGTGGTAGTAACCCGGTAGATATCTGGGTTTTTAATGAATATTTTTCTCTGTAAGAATCGATTCAACATACTGAATAATGATAATGGAGATCGAAGAAATAAAGAAAAAATTAAATGAAAATCGCACTAGCGCGGTAAAATGCATTTACTTATGCGTTTAGTGCCTTCAGTTAAATATTCGGGCAAGGAGTATTGAAAAAAAAAAATGTTTTGTATCTATTGTTGGTATCCATCCTCCCAAGTTGGTACCTGCTATTTTCATCGTATGTACGTACAAAACAAAATGTTAACTGATGGATGTTATAAATAGGTAACACACATATCTACCGGGTAATTACCTAAAAGTGTTTATAATAAATAGGTAGGTACATAAGATAGTATTTTAGAAAATACAAAATATTACCTACAAAAATAAATAAAAATTGAATTAACCGTTAGGTCTAATGGAAATGTTTTCATAATTTTCTGGAATAACAAATAAAGCCAAAGTTAACAAAATACCCGTTTTCATTATGTTAATATTTATATTAAATTTTTTTCGTTCGTAAAGTTTTTAGCTTGCCGGTAATTGTATTTTACTGGCAGCATTTTATATGTTTTGACCCAATTTTTATTTCAAAATTAAATTGTATTTACGTATAATAGATCTGTGAAAGAAGGTAGGCCTGTTAGCATTACCATGAAGTAGTTGTTCTTTTAGCGACACTTGCCTCGAGGTACATTCCGGATATTTCTTTCAGTTGCAATAAATTATACAATTTTGATTTCGTTATCATTTTATAATAATTATGTAGGTACTGTAGTATGGGCATCCTATACTATCTACTTAGACTACGGATCTACCCAGATTTAAGGCCCGGTTTCCACCAAAGCTTCAAGAAAAAGAGATTCCGTTATTGAAGCTAAGCGGAGAGGAGATGTGGAAATAACGAAATCTGATTGGTTATTCAAACACATCTCCTCTCCTCTCCGCTTTGGTGGAAACCGGGCCTAAGACGATAGGGCCCTGTCGGCCATGTCCGCTGAGGATTGCGGTTGGACTTTGCGGTTTTTGATTCTAGATGATTCAATTATATAATAAGAATCTCTGAAGCGGCTGCAATGATTTCGATGAAATTGAGCATATGGGGGGTTTCGAGGGCGATAAATCGATCTAGCTAGAAAACGAGATTTCCTCGTATTTTCAGGCTTAAAAAAATTTGTAATTTCATACAAAAACAGGTAATTTCGCCACCGTTTACAACCTACAACGCCACAATAGCACAGTCGGGAAAAATATCTATTTTGGTTTTCGAATCTCGACAGATACTCGTACGTATATTTTTTTTATTTAATTTATGTTTATTTTTCATTTGTTATTTACCTTTTTATTCTTTCATTTACTGTTTTTTTTCGTTATGGCACTAGTTTGTCTTTGTGCCAGTGATAGTTATTTAAATAAAAAAAATATATATATATTTTTCGTGGTCCGAAAGTTTTCTAACAGATGGCACGAGCAAACATCGGTCGCCCAGGTACTTTTACTAGAAATAAAGTGTAAATTATTCTGCGTTTCGTTTGATCTCTTCTATGCATTTCTTCTAATAATCTTTTTTTAGATTAGCGTAGGTAATAAATTTAGTAGGTATGTTAAACTTGAATTAATTCCGCTTTTGTAAGTCTAAAGTCAGATTTCAATTAGTCATATTGGTTATTGGTTTTCGCCGACGCTTCCCTCCGTCCCATTGGTCCAATGCTTCCAATGCACTGAATCAAAATGACCAGGACTGTATTTGCATACAATTTTACAAAAACTGAAAATATTATACAGAACAGTTTATTGTTTAACATTTAAGCGGGTGTAAATGCTGTTAACATTATTGTGGCCTTAAAAACACAAAGCGCCGAATCCAGGGTACCTAATACTTCCTTACATAACGTACAACGTCACAATTAATTTAGAACCACCAATGTCCTATTTTTATTATATGAAAGATTTGGGTGAAATATTTTCCGAATCGAAAATACAGGGAGGTTTTTCGCGCAGACGGATGACGGATGATGAACATCTTTTTCACCGCGCATATCGACATATTGAGGCAAGTTTTAAGCGTAGTCATTGGGATATATCGTCTGGACCTTTTTTGACCTAAGTGTTCGTAGAGTTTTACAAGATTAATATGATGGATAGAAATACGGCGCACACTTTTTTAAGATAAATCTCTTATCACTTTTCACACACAACAAAAAAATTTTCCTTATAAAAAATAATTCTTCCGACATATAATGACCGTATGAACATTATGCGTTTAGGAATTAGATCATTTTGCGACTAGACTAAAATAATAATCTATTTTACTATCAAAATTAAAATCTGTTCGGAACTCGAAATAGTACTTTACGATACAAGGATCGTAGGTGGCATATTACAAACGAGGTGACTGTTGTTATCCCGAGTCCGCCGAGTTTGTTATAAAACCTAAGATCCGTGTGTTGTACGACGTTTTTCAATACACTTGTGAGAAAACTGATAGTAAATCATTAAATTGAAATGGTTAAGAAAGGTACATACTAGGCTTGGGCTTTTGTATCCTACAAAATACTACAGGTAAAATGGGTCATGTAGAAGTTGTAAAAACTAACCTTTATTATATCGCGCCCAGTTTGAGTATCCTTACTGTTCACATTTATCATTAAATATCAACACTAAAACACTCATAAAACAACATTCAATGTAAAACAATTAAATGAAAATTTTACAAACTTGGCGCCAACTATGGCGCCAACTACTAGTATGTTTCTTTTTTATAAGCATAATTACGGAGAAAAGGCTCCGGCTGACATTCAGCCTCTACGAATATTATTTGTTAAATAGAGATAATTTTATTTTTATAATTAAAATATTACTGGCTGATAATATTTTTGATACAATTTATTGAAATTAAAAAATAAAAATACTTTTCTCTTTGTATGAATCGATTTAAATATTTTTTATTGTCAAAATTATCCTGGCTGAATAATAAACTCTGAAGACCTTAGGAATTAAAAAAAATATTGTAAAAAAAACGCATTTACCGCACAGTTTACTGCCTCCGTAAGTTCAATTTTCGAGCAAGGTGTAATGAAAAAAATATTACGGGTTGCATATTATTATAGTAGTAAATCTTTGCAGTTATATTAAAAAGTGCAATCGCTATCTTGTTCACAGCATTGTATAGGTATAACGAAATGTTTCTGCAGCCGACTCTGCACAACTCAGCTCAGATAGACACCAGCAGTAGTAATCCCAAAGGACTCAGCACCACGTCAGCCATTCGATTCTTTTGCCAAATCATACTCGTTTTATCTTGCTCGATGTCTGAATTTCAGACTTACAATATTTTAAAACTATTAACTACGTGAACGAGCGGTAGGTTTGACTATGATTACGGAGGTTCTGAGTTCGATACCCGTTGTCGAAAGCTCAGAGGAACAAACGACGATCGCTTCGCTCCGAGGCGACGCGCGTCGGAAATCTTTGGTCGAAGGCAAGTCGAAGGAATCGACACTGTCAAAACAATGTAGTTCTTGCTCTGATGGAGCGTGACTTTGTGTATATTTTGAGAATTTCAGGAGTTGATTAACACCTGGAGAACCTGTCTACTTATCTGCTTCCAAATTCATGCACTGTTGCGCGTGTTCCCGTATGCGTTAAAAGAAAAAAAAACGTAAGAGCTTTGTTGTGTCTCCATAACAAGCGATGAATATCGTATCGGCGTCAAGTATATCTTCGTACTGAATCCTGAATATCATATTGAAGCACATTTTTATCCTTCTGTATATTATATACACGACGAAAAGTAAACATTTTATATGAAATAAGCATTCTAAAATATTTTCTCGGTAAAAGGAAAACTCTGCCATAGCTGAAGAGATATTACGGGCATCTATCGCTTTCTACAACACGAGGGTATCGACGCATACAATATTGAATAAATTACTGGTTGCGGCGAAATAGACTCATGATTTAGTTACGTACGAGTATTCAATACTTCGTATCTGCTTACATGTGTTTAAATTTTGATTTAACTATCAAGGGATATTGTGTTTATGTAATAGTATACACTCATTACCATTTCCCTCGTATACCTTATACACATGTATATTTTAGAAAATCTTTAATTCAGACGCGCTTCGTATTAAAAAAAAAAACAATAAAATTCAGAAAACGAAACTGTTTTCTTTACGGTTTTCGTACGAAAGCAATCTTCCCGTGCTGGAAAAGGTTACCAATCAACTTACACTAGGGTATTCCTACTGAAACATTCTGTCTTTCGATTATTCTGCGATAAACAATCCCCGCACTGAAATCATGTAATATCGATGAAATTAGTAAAAAAAATTAAAGAAACTACTTTGGGAGTAGTTTCGAACTTAATTTTTTTTCTTATTTTTTTTTTGATAATGAAAAGCACGTAAAATAGCCTATTTTACGTGCTTTTCATTATTCCTAGTTCAGTAATAGGAGCTACGCTTTTAGTGGTTTTCTTACAAGAGTCTTATCGTTGGAACAGGATCCAGCCGCTACATCGAAGAGTGGTTTTAGCTTGTGCCGATGAAACAAACGCTTTATGAAAAAATTCCGCAAGTGTACCTTTTTATGCATTTAAACGCTTTATTGCATAATATAAATATAAAAAAAACATGAAGAGAAGTAGGTAATCAAAGAGTTACATGAACTATATATCGTTAACGGCGTTGTTTATGTTCAACATCTTTACTAATCATCATCATCACCAGTCGTTAGGCCTCCATTACAGCGTAGCTTTTTTTATAAGCTCTTTACAGCTCTGGTTACAAGCGTACCCCTTTTGAGCCCTCCTTTAAGAAATAATTTCCAGTACGACCGCCCGCCCGCATTCAGTAACATTCTTTTTCAGACGGCAGATCATCGGTCGGTAAGGTGGACTTTACCTACCCTGGGTTTTCCAGTACCTGATTACTCGATAGCTTTTCTGCCCCAACGCCTGTCAGTCCTGCGAGGAATGTACCGCGCCCAATGCCGCTTAATTGAATCTTTACTGAAAGGCCGTTCGCCAGCATTGGTTTATTGAAATTAGTGGATAATTTATACTTACGAAGTAAATTCTCTTAAATCCTTAAAGACAAGTAAAATCCAGTATAATTGGTTGAGTTTCGAATTTTAACAAGCTCATCACTATTGAAGCAATCCAATCCAAAAGGAGTTTGAGAAACGCTACGTTGTTTGTGTTATTATTTTCGCTGTGTATGTACTCTGTTCTCTAGAGGTTGTTTAGAATACTAAAAGTGCCATCTTTCATAATAAATTGATAAGCACCCTAACTAAGTAGGTCTTGTACAAGACGGTATTTTTTCATCGTCTGTTAAGTTAACCTATTTTATACCTATTACAGATATCCCTTCTTCTCCACTGCTCAACTAGATTGCTCAACTAGTATATCACAAGAACCAGAGCGGGAGCAGCGCGGTCCGGGGCCGGGAAAGCGGAACTTTGTATGGCGCGGCGTGCACCCCCGGACCGCGCCGCTCACGCTCTATGTGACTCGGGTTTTAATCTAAGCAAACGTTTTCAATTTTATTTGATCTTGATTATTTCTTTGTGTCCCGACTATAGCCTTGTTAAGTAGACCAAAAAAAATGAAAAAAAATACAAAAAATATTATGATATTAGAATACTTTACTTTTTTGTGAGTTTACGAATACAATCAATCCGTCGTCTTCAAAGAGTACAGATAAGGATCAACACTCTTTCAATAAGTCTGGCTTGGAATCAAATCTCGTATCATCAAAATGTAACGACGACCATTGTGATGTGATATTCGCAACACGTAAGGCTAAATAGGAGAATAGACAGGTAATAAAAGGGTCGGACTTGGTTACGAGTATTGATCATAACACGATATTTGCGCGTGGTTCACGTTACATGTTATATATCACTAATTGCAACTGTTTGCAAATTGTACACACAAATCAGCATTGATTGTCAAATCCTTACTAATATTACTCGTATAAGATTTATTATTTTCCGGGTGACTAATAAATTAAATGGCGTTATAGATGTTTGTTACTCTTTCACGCAAAAACTACTGAACGGATAGGGATGAAATTTGGAATAGTGATAGTTTGTACCCTGGATGAATACATAGGATACTTTTTACGGGAAAAAGTTTTATTCCCACGGGAAAATCTTACACAATGCGAGCGTAGCCGCGGGCGGACCGCTAGTTAATAATAAATATCTATTCATTAGTAAAAATAGAATAGATTGATTAAATTAAATAAATTTCAAAACATGTCATTTGGGTTATGTAGTATTGATAATTATTCTACTATAAATATAGGTAGTGTCTCGACAAAGAAAGAAAATGTTCGGGAAACTTGTAAAAGTTTTTCTCATCTAAACAAGTTCCACGCGTAAAGATAAAATACTCAGCTTTGAAGGTCGTTAACTTTTTAATTTGTTTATTTAAATCAACAGCATAACCTCACGAAAACGCACATCGAAAAAGTTTATTTTAATAAAATACAAATTAAAACTTTTATCTGCACATGCTCGCCAAACTCTTAACAAGATAGAAAATTACTTTTTAAACTTCATCTGACGAATTGCTGAATGTGTTGAAGTTTATTGATGTAAAGTTACGTCTAACTTATTATTCAAATCACCCCTCGAAATATGTCATCAAAAAAGTTTCATACATAATGTTTAGCTAACAGCTAATAGGAATTTATGTTATAAAATATCGCCTGCTTTAAGATACTTTAAAATACCTATATTGTATAGTCTGTTTCTTTTCAGATTTAGAAAGATTCCCAGTTGTATGAACTGAAAATAATAAAGAAGGTGACTTTTTCAGCCTATCTCTAGACTCGATAATCTTCCGTGAAATAGCTTTGTCATAAAAAAAAAACAATATAATATGTCATAAAATTCTGCAATTCATATTTTGTCAGTATTCTATGGAGACTCGTAATCACTCTCAAAATAATTAAAATATACACATAGTAACATATAATTTACTTTTTTTAACTAGAAGCCCTTACATCCATATCTCCCTGGAATGGGCACGACATGCACCCCGATAGTAAAATAAGTGCAACTTTGTCACGTACGCTTAGAATTCTTGGGATACACTTACGAGACTCAGACATCATCAGACGATATAAATATACGGCACAGTGATAAAAATACAGTGTTTAGGTTAGTAAATGGGTAGTGAACTCCCAAATTTATATTAAAAATGTAACATACAGAAAATAGAATTCATCAATTGCCAACGACGACGACGACGTAATGTCATTCAAAGCAAGCTTAAATTAAAAGATTTCTGTATCACGGAGAGAATAGTCTGGTTGCATTTACGAGAATTCTCGTTCTATGAGCTAAAATTTCTTATTGTTAACGACACAACAAGAATCGTTGGTAGCTAGATAGCTAAAAAGAATTGTTTTTAATTTCAACAAGAATTATGTTTAAACCAACTATCTTTTAGTATACTGCACAGCATGATAATGTTGAGTTTTAATAGTTATTTAGTATTACGTAATGTCTATTTGCTTGTTATTACTTTATTTAGGGCGAAGAATACCAAACTCAGTTGTAGTTAACACAGCTTAAATTGTTAATATTATGATACTGGATTGTAAATAGGACAACACTTTTTGTTGAGATAATGCACCTGATGAAGTTGCGCTTATTAAGGATTTAGTAACCTGTACTATGCGATTTTGTTGGTATTACTTCATTTATTGGTATTACTTCACCCCACTATCTGAACCATCTATTTTCCAAATTTGTGACAACACACTACATTACACATTAAGACGCATTACTTATGCGTCAGAATCTTAGTGGTAGGTACATTATGTATAAAGCACTATATATTATTGTATTATGTAAAAAAAAGAGTTATCACAAGTTTGGGAAGTAGATGGCTCAGATTGTGCTGTGAAAGTTTTTTGTACAAAATAATAAAACACTTATACACATATAATCGCACAATACCAAAATATTGGTGGCATTGGGATGGAAAGAAAATTAAATACAATAATATTGAAAATCACAGTGAAGTATTTACTTGAATGAAATCAGAAACATGATAGCTAATGCAGTGATGACAAAAATATTTTCAAAACGCAGTTTCTCACATCTTTATCCATTGCATTGTTTTCCCCTCCTTGAACCTGTGTTCTTTGCATTGTTTTAAGTATTTTGAAAATCACTGGTTTTGTGCGCCTGGCCCGAGCAAACAGCGACGCGAACATAAAATGGAGTGACAGACAGACAGCCAGCCAATGAGCGAGACGATTGGCGGTTATATTGACATAAGTGATAATGCGTTTTTGTTTTCGCAACGAGTCTTGTCTTACCCTCAACTTACCAGCTAGTGACTATAATATTAAAATTAATATTGTTGGCCAGATATTTAAGTTTGATCAAATAAATAGTTGTTCGTAGACATGATTACATAAAATAGTGTTCTACACTTTAAGTTTCGTACCATTTACTAGAATGGTTTATATTTTTGGTACTAGTGTAATAACGTTAACAGCTACTTGATACCGATTAGTTTCGAAAGCAAGATAAATGTACTCGGACCCAGATGTACTATACCAAAAACTATTTTTGTAGTACTTATGACATTTCAGTATAATAAGTATATGCTACTGCATTAAAATTGCACTCTAAACTGTTTTGATGAATAAAGTTTACGAGATTTTCTAGTAATTTTCTCAATTTTGTACACTAGACATAATGAATGATACAAAATACTGATCTGGCATTGTTGTACATAACTAAAGGATTCTTGTAGGATTACAGAGTGTGCACTTTGCGAAACGAACTGCATATCGGACCATGTGTTAGTACCAAGTATCAGAATAATGCAGTATACACTAATCAAATGTTAACTGAACGAGAATTCTCGTAATTATAAATTACTATCGAGTCTAGTAATTTCTCTGGGCTCAGATTTTTGTCCGTGTAGCGCGTCTACTCTGAGCATTACTTATTACATTTTACCGAAAACGATTACGAATTGTATTAATTGTGAATAACCTGTTATCCCAAAAAATATTCTTTTAAGGTTAGAAATGGACTTAATTATACCTATTCTGACGCTCGTCGTTCTAGCATTACTTCGGTCAGTTCGTAGAAGATATTATTTTTATTTTTCCATGCTATGGGCAGAGCGACGCATGAGTTACTTTTAATCTAAGTTCATCTGCTCTGGGCTAAGGCATATGGCCGCGGTTCGATGGAGACTTGTTGTGCTATCATAGCACACCGTATTAAATGCAATCTCAACATTTTATCTAAAGTAGTAGGTAGTTAAAATTATTAAATAGCATCTTAATATAAGAACGACTGGTTTTGCCTAATTCTTTTATTTAAATCATACTCTTAAAAGTTTTACTAGAAGTTTGGAGTTTTTACATATTATTCAGTTTTTCTTGTTACTAAAATAGATGACATGATTCCTTAAAACAGATCTTTCTATGTCAAGCTTTAGAGTTACATATATTGACCCATCTAAATGAGCCACCCTGTAATGTGACTACAGAATCTACGTAGGTTAAAAATAAAGAAAAGTGCGCTGAATATTCGCATAACCTTAAATAAATTTTGCATTAAATAGACAAAGTACCTATATATTATTACTGGTGCCTTGTGTCGAAAGTATTATTGTGTTAGAAGTAACCAAAAATTTACTACCCACTTTTTTGAGTGCTGTGTTTCCATCGTGGGTTTCCAAGTCCGATAAATATTAAATAAAAAGTAAAAACAAATTAAATTCAATAATTCACTTACACTAATTGGAATGTAGTTTTCGAACTCTGAATCTAGACAAAAGAGAGTTCTGCATCCCACTGAAATCACGTCATCTCAAAGTTGCATCTGTTTTAAGATCCGTACAAACTTCATGCATTCGCAAAACTTATTCTCAGTTCCCTTGTCCTGTAAATTTTCTCTAGACGAATTGGCGACGGATTTCAATTAACCTAAGCCATGTCACGAAGCTCAAGGTTCAACACTAACAGAAAAATAAGTCGGAACTTGGTTTCAAGAAGTTTTGACAAATCTAAACTTTTGTTGATTTTATTTAATAATTCACTAACATTTAGTTATATAAAATTACAACCCACGCCCCACACATTATGAGAAGAAGATTTTCTCCTATCGTGCTGATGACTTTTCAATTAAGAAGTAGATAAAATTACGCTATCCAATTCGAAAGTTATTTAAATGTGATGCCATTTATAGACGCAAATAATATAAATATATTTACAAATAAAATGTATTATATTGCAATTTATACAAAAAGAGTAAAAAATGCAACAAGTGCATGAAAATGGCAGCGCTGCTAGCAAAGCTGTGTGTACAAGCATTTCTACTAGTACTAGTAGGAATACTTATTTACCTAATACTCAGGCATGATGCTCTCATCAAAGCAATGTAGCTATAACAGTGATAGATGACGGGCGCGGTCGAACAAAGGGCTAATGTATTTATTATCTGGCAACATTTGTTATTGTACGAGTAGAGGCAGTAGAATTTTATACGTAAATACCTTATAGTAAGCACGGCATGATTATTCCCTCGTAATAATTTTGAAAACAAAACACAACCCATTTTTATAACACTACTAGATTTTAAACAGATGTTAGTTTGAATATAATAAAATAATAGTACGTTTGTCTATGTATCACAAGAATTTTTTCATTACTTCTAAATTAAAACATGGAGCCTTGATGTTATTGTATGAAACAGGGACGGTAAACAATTTTCATAAAATATATTAAATATTTTTATTTTATTATTGTTACGGCTTGGTGTGAAGGAATGTACAAGAGAACTTTCCAGAAAACGCCAGACGTCAGTGATCTTTGACAACCGACCAGAAAGTTCGAGATACCTGTCATTTCCCTTCAAAAATGATTCGCTACTCGAAACAGCTAACTGGAAAAATTGGATAAAAGACTCTCGAATTTCTGTTTGAGTAAGATAACGATAACGAAAAAAAATTCTCGAACTGTAAATAAAAGTGCTAGTTAAAGTGCTAGTGAACAAAGTGCAATAAAAGTGTTAATTTTGGTTTAGTGCTACCCGCGCGCGATCAAGTGCAATTTGGATTTTGCTTGTGTGCTATACGTGAGTAATAAAGAACCTATTTCTTGTGAACAAATTTTTCAATCCTTGGATCCCGCTCGCTCGTAACGTTACCATAAGTTAGAAAAATAAACAAATTGTTACAATATAAAAGACATAATAAGAAAGACGGAATTCGGTCTGCTGGAAGATATTTCTTTAGAAATAAGTAGTACCTGTTGTGTCGCCTTTCTTCATGTTTTATGTTTTGTAATTTACTTGTGTACAATAAATCGTAAATAAATAAATAAAAAAAAGACGGAGAAAAGAGAGACCACCAATCATAAAACATAATTACTCATCCGAAAAATGGGGAAGTTATTTTAATTTACGCCCGTATGTTTACGTAAATAAAGATTTATGACGTGCGTCGCCTCGCGCTATCGTCTTTTGTTTCTCTGAGACGTAAATACAAAGTATACACTGGCACAAAGTTCAACTAGTACCATAAAAAAAGCATTATTGTTTTAAAAAAATAAACAGATTTAATTTTCAGATTCATCGTTTCTTTTATACCTACCTATGAGTCTTTTTCAAAGTAATTTATTTTTCAGCAGTAAGTATGTTACTATTACACAGTTTTCGAATTTAAAAAAGGGCACGAGTGTTTACTTATCCTAAATAAACCACTTTGTATAACAAGCGATTCCAAAAGTGGATTCGTTTAAAAAAAAAGAGAGTATATTTTAAAGAAAGCGATTATTTTGTGCTTGAAGAGCTATGTTAGTTAGAAGAAGGTAGTTGAAGAGATGATATGTCAAACACTGTAGGTGCTGATTCATTATTCTTAGTCAGATGACTAGTAATTTGTCACTATGAGGACTCGAGTTTTTAATTATGAACAACTCTTAAATATAATTACTTTATACCGTGGGAAAAAACAATAAAATGTAATGGTTTAGTTAAAGATAAAGATAAAAATGTCTTTATTCGAAGTAAGATTTAACAAAATCATTTTTCGACGTCAAAGCAAGATGGCCCCTTCACTACAAGTGTACGCTTTCTGTGGAGAAGAACGGCCAGAAGAAACTCGACAGGACTCGTATCTTTTGCACATTTCTTTTTTTTTTAATAAAATATTGTTTACAATAGTCAATACACATTGTTAATGTTTCCTGTGCCGAGCTGGTCCATCCGAACACCAAGCGTCTTTGTCATTTAAATAATCAACTAACTTATAGTAAGCTTTATTACACAGCGTCTGTTTTACACAATTCTTAAACCTTTTTTCTGGTAAAACTATAATCTCATCTGGTATTTTGTTATAGCAGCGCACACAGAGCCCCACAAATGAAGTGCTAACTTTAGCAAGTCTACACTGATGATTAATTAGTTTATTCTTATTTCTAGTATTACGACCATGAATGTCAGAATATTTACTAAACTCATGGATGTTTTTCCTAACAAACGTTTTTACAACAGTTTATTTACGTTTATAATCATAATATATTTATACTAACCCTATTTATACTTAATGTAATATATATTTTTATAAATTGTATATTTGATGCTTTTGATTATCCAAGTAATATTTTTATTTTTAATATCTCCTGGCTTTTAATCTTGTACAACATCTCAGTTTTCTGTATAAGTATCCTCTTCCCCCCCTAAGGCTGCCTGGAAGAGATCGCTGTAAGCGATAAGGTCGCCTTTGCGCACCTAATTAACCTGTACCTAACTGCATGTATGTTATTTTGTGTGCAATGAAAAAAAAATCTCGGAAAAAATCGAATCTTGAAATCTGAATCCTTTTTTTACACACTGTGTTCTTTAAATTGAAAAATCTAAAAATGTGCAACGTTACGTAGTTCATCATGATCATCAACAGCTCATATACGTCCCCACCGAGGGGCTCATGCGTGGGTTAAAATATTCTAATCATATACATATCAGTCTACGAATGTGATGTCCTTATATATAATAGCTTGTCTCTTCGAGCCAAAAATAACAGTCCTTGAGTTCTTTACCACCACCGAAGAGTCTAAAGACAAGACAGGCAGGGTCGTGAAAAAAAAAAACAATTTAAGATCCAGCTCGTGTACGTATATTATCAAAGTTTTGCACAATTTTCCCGAAATCTGTTGAAAAATTTACAGACAAAAACAACAGGTGAGAAACAAAAGTAGGTAGGTATCAAACAGGACGAGGAAAAAAATCTGAAAGATTCTTCCCTTTTGTTTCAGGAAAAATCTTCGACGGTTCTTGTACGGTATCAATTTAAAGGAATAATTAAGCACGTATATCATGATGAAGATGATATGCCGCCGTGTGGTGACGGCAGAGTAGAATACATTTGTCACCAACCCCTACTCTTCCCGTGGGTGTCGTAAGAGGCGACTTAGGGACTACACATTGAACAGGGAGCGGGCAGCAGCGCTCTCTGTTACAGTAACCTTTTAATCTGCGATCTCCAACCCGCCTGCCAAGCGTGGAGATTATGGCAAAACCCTCCACTTAAGTGGAGGAGGCTCAAGTCCAGCAGTGGACTGTAACGGGCTGTTGATTTGATTTGATTTGATGATATGCTTCCAAATTATGAACTTTTCTTTCAGCAATTTGACAATAATTTGTCAAGAATCACTGCCACTGAATCTTAAGTGTTTATTTTGTTCATCTGCTCATCCCTTTTGGGGTAAGAAAGCTAATTGGTATATGTAATATGTATGAGCATCTAGGTCAAACTATAAACCCAGTACATATTTGTCGATTCAACGTGCATGTAAGGCATCAGCTGCCGTCTCAATCTCGACCGTTTTAAAAGTGGACGTATAGTGCGACCAAAGACGGCTGGTGGCTTTTAGCAGACTTCACTGTTTGAAAGTTTTGAGCGTCTGTTTCAGATATGATTTCACTCGAAAAATTGCATTTTAGAAAAAAGTTGATAACCTTTCATCTGGATTCTTTTTTTACTTAGTTTACAAGAAAAAATGAGATTACAATCCGAAGTACTACTAAGTATTTTATTTTATTATTTACGCATTAAATTTTTTGCGCACTCTATAAATATATGCTACAGCATGGCAAAAAAAGAGTTTGGAAAAAATGAGGGCGCTTCTATCGCACTTGTGGCCACCTCGTGGTCAAATAGGAAAGGAAAAAATACCGAATAAGAATCAACATGGCATACAAATGGGATAATAAAAAGCAGCCCAGCATGAATGGCAGCAAACTAAATATTTAGTTCCACCTGTCACCGCGCCAAACTCTTTTTTGCCAAGCTGTGTACACAGTTTAACAAACTAAAAAAAAATTGTTACTGCCAACAAAAACCTTTCACATTGGAAATCTATGGGAGAGGCCTTTGTTCAGCAGTGTACGTCTTCGCTGTGATGATGATGATGATGATGTAACACTTACTTTGATAAATATTTTTTGTGTTAGCAGTAATAAAACATTTTTTTAGTCTTAAGCCGTCAAAAATATCGTACAGAGGAGTGCGATACGTACGGGATCCCAAAATTCAAATATCCAAATCACTGTAAGTCAAACGAACGAAATCCCAAAAACCTATGAACCGTGTCACGTTATTCGATTCAAACTGGAACCGCGTCCTAAACTAACTTTCCAAAAGTATATCCTCCTAAGTCCCTGTTAAGTGTAAGAGTAATCCGAGGTTAGTGAGGTCCAGTGGGTAACTTAGTTAGTGGACTACTTGGGTCGGGCGTGGCCGGACAGATCCGAATTATCCAGCGAATTACCTGACATCGGGAAACAAAAGGCGGATGATTTTGTAGTATACTTCGGACTATCGAGTTAGGAACCCGGCGAAAGGATTCATTCCTTTAATCTTATCTTACGTTACGGAGTACTTATCATATTTGCTACTTAAGTACTACTAATTTATTTATTTCTTAGCGGGGAACAAGTCCCCCGAACCCCCCCAAATGGCATTCGATTTCAGGTAGGGGACCTGTACGCAACTATTGTCTTTTCAGAATTTACAGGAAAAATTAATTTATTTTCTGGTTTACTTACTCTAAATTAAAATCTAAGTACTATAGTTAAATAGGGGTATATTTTATATTTTAGTACATACACTATACTACTTTTTTTTTTTTTTGTTACTTACTTACTTATTTTTATATGTTTTTGGCTTAACTAACAAATAATTCGTTTTATAGGTTAAAAAACATCTAATCTGCTTTGTATAAGCAGAGGTAGGCACCTATATAGGACAGAATAACATGATTCCAGTGTGGGCGAATGCGTGGAAGTCCACAAGTAACGCAGCTTACGACGATTCCCGGGTTTTGCTCCAACTGTTCCATCTCTCATATGACATTGGAGAAGTCTTCCATAGACACAATGTCGATCTTCATTGACTGACAAGCGTGAATAATAAAAAACCTATTTGAGCCATATGTGAATATTTTTATACATTTTTCATTGTTATTTGAAAAAAAGTATAGTAATATGGAGAGACAGGTGCGAGCTAGAAAGAAATAATTTTCGTCATGTAGAGGTTAAATTGACCTAAAAACATTGGGCAAAGATTGGGCATATTTACAATGGATAAAGTATATGCAGATCTTTTTTCCGATAGAGTTACACAAAATTATGCCTTCCACAACAGATGAAAGAACGCCAAATTACATAAATATAACGCAGCTAACATGATAACGATTTTTTTTAAACATTTCTTTCCTTTCAATTCATAATTACGTAACATTTTTTGTATTTTATGTATAAAATGCGTCTGAATGTAATAAATAATATTTTCTTTTCATAATGTTATTGGAAGGAAAGGACTTTCCGAAAATAGAAGTCATGCCAAAATAATTACGTCACGTGTACGCTAAACAGAACTTCCTGCCCAGGGAGGGTAATTTCTCGGAACGAAAATTAAATATTGTTGTTGTAATAATTATTTATTCCAAGAAAATCAAACAAAACGAAAATCCGCCCTTGATCGGTATCGAAGTAAGAAAAATATTCAATCATTTACATAAAATACATATAGTAACGTAAGTCAATCCTACATATTCCTATCAGAATGAGCAGAGTTGAGAGCCTTTTCCCATGATATATGTAAAAAATTAACAAATAATCTCATTTTTGCCAATTTATTGAGCGTCATTCATAAATTATCAAGAAAAAATATTCCCCGGCTCTTCGTTATCCTAAAATAAACCACCTGATTTAGAAATTCTCTACGAACACCTTATTGAATTGGAAGAAACCTGGAATAGTCTCAAAAGTTGAATGAATCGTGATCGTAAAATCATGCCTTACTGCAAAACCAGAACAGTTTTTACACTATTTTCTATGATTCTATATGCGATACAGCTTTACGTTTATGGGTTTATGTGCATTTCTTTTTATTTTGAAGACGTAGTTGACAGCATACAAAATAAAATACGAGTATATTCCTTTCTCTACGAGCATCGCCCGCCCCCTGCTAATAAATGTATTGACGACGATGGATACATACATATAAATTAAATAAATGAATAGCAAGAAAAAATACAATCTATCACAAATTTTGTTTAATAGCACCGAGTGTAAATTATCCAATCAAAGTTCAACAAGACAAAAAGAAATGCGGCTTTTCCGAGTTCACGAACAAATTAACATTTTTGTTATCTAACAGATTAAATTTATTCTGGAAATTACGCTGTAAAAACATTGAGCTATTATTACTACGTATAGAGAAGACACCGCCCCATCGCAAGCGTTCCGTTCAACTGTGGCCAGCTGGCCACAGTTCACTCAGTTGCTTACTAGCTCTCGAGCGCTTCAGTCTTGTTTGTTTTAAAGCGAAAAAACGTGAAAAATCATCAAATATGCCCTCGTGTGTGTTATGATGTTGCACTAATAATTCTAGTAATACGGCGAAGTGCAAAGGAACAACTTTCCATCGGTGAAAAACTAGATAATCATTTTTAAACTTAATTCGAGCAAGATATTTAGCGGACGCCATGTTGCGTCATTTGTCATAGATGAAACAATTCAGATGTGACATTTGGGTGTGTAACAAGAGTAGATCATAATAATATCTTTTACAGTGGAAAATGATAATCTTACACATTATTTAGTAATAAAATTAGTAGTAAATCAAGAAAGATGAAAAACAATTGTTTTTTTTTATTGATCGTTTTCATTGATTGATTGTTTGTACAAGTAGATATTATTTATTTATTACGAGATATTTTGTAACGTTGTATTACTTCAAGGTTTCCACGTCTGGGCCGTAAAGATAGGGAAAAATCGATAAAGTTCATCGAATATTGTTTGTTTCGCAGAGTAAATTCAGTACTTATAACTAAAATAAATATTTTAATTAAATTTATTTGTCAGACATCTTTAAATGTTCCCACCCAATTGAATAGGCAGAATATAAACAAAGTGTCGCGTCTATGACGGTGACCTCGCATCTATGACTTATTAGCTGGCCCCCGCGCGCCCCGCACTGCCGCGCTTGTTGCACAGATTTTGTAAGGCAGCGTCTTTTCTAGTGCGTAGTACATTATACTTCAATGTGTAAAAGTTGGTTTTCAAGCGTGAGCGAATTATTATATTTACTTACTCCGCTGGCTCAGCGATTATTATATTTATAAAAACTTTACTATTTTCCAAGGTAAAAAATAACCATTTTATTCTCTATTATTAACACGTTTTTATTAACTCGCTTTCTTGTCTGTCTGTTTGTTTGTTTGTGGGTTTGTTCGGTCCGAAACTTTCAACTCATTTTTGGAGCACGTGCTGTCATTCGATTCGTACACTTAAGTAACCTCGATGACAATGCAATATTATGATATCATGGAGCTGGTCTGATGATGGAGCCAGAAGGTGGCCATAGGAACTTCTAAAATGCACAACACAACCTCGTCGTGTTTGGACTCGTTGAATTTGTCTTGACAAGTTCTTTAGTCGTACGTGATATCCAGGGTCTCATGATGGAGCTGGAAGGTGGCCATAGGAATTTCTAAAATGCACAACACAACCTCGTCGTGTTTGGACTCGTTGGATTTTTCTTGACAAGATCTCTAGTCATACGTGATGTCCAGGGTCTCATGATGGAGCCGGAAGTTAGCCATAGGAACTCCTCAAATACACAACATAACCTCGTCGTATTTGGGCTCGTTAAATTTGTCAAGACAAGATTTTTAGTCAAACGTGATGTGCAGGGTCTCATGATGAAGCCGAAAGGTGGCCACAGGAATTCCTCAAATACCCAACATAACCTAGTCGTGTTTGGGCCCGTTGGATTTGTTTTGACTAGATCTTTAGTTACAAATCCAGGGTCTCATGATGGAGCCGAAAAGTGGCCATAGAAACTCCTAAAATACACAACGCAACCTCGTCGTGTTTGGGCTCGTTGAATTTGTCTTGACAAGATCTTTAGTCTTTAGTCCAGGGTCTCATGATGGAGGTGGCCACAGGAATACATAACCTAGTCGTGTTTGGGCCCGTTGGATTTGTTTTGACTAGATATTTAGTCACACGTTATGTTCAGGGTGTCGTGATGGAGCTGAAAGGTGGCCATAGAAACTCCTAAAATACATAACATAATCTCGTCGTGTTTAGGCTCGTTAGATTTGTCTTGACAAGATCTTTAGTCATATGTGACGTGATGTCCAGGATCTCATGATGGAGCCGGAAGGTGGCCGCTGTATTTCCTCAAATACTCAACATAACCTAGTCGTGTTTGGGCTCGTTGGATTTGTCTTGACTAGTTCTTGAGTCATATGTGATGTCCAGGATCTCATAATGGAACCAGAAGGTGGCCATAGGAACTCTCTCAAAGTCACAACATAACCTTGTCGTGTTTGGGCTTGTTGGTTTTGTCTTGACAAGATCTTTAGTCATACGTGATGTCCAGGGTCTCATGATGGAGCCAGAAGGTAATCTCATCGTAACAACATAATCTCGGTATACTTGGGATTTTTAGTCTTAGTAGTTTAGCCCTACGTGATGTTCAGGGTATCTTGCAACATTAAATACGCTGGACTAAAAAGCACAAAATAATTATAAAGTAAAAAAATATTTTTTTAACAACACGTTTTTAGGGTTCCGTAGTCCGACAAGGAACCCTTATAAGATCGTTCAGTCCGTCTGTCTGTCCGTCCCAGTCTGTCACAGCACAATATCTTCTACGTTTATGAACCGATTTACATGTAACTTGGTTCGACGATACTTTGGATATAGATCTCAATTTTAAAAATACAAAAAAATAAAATTACTCCTTTTTAAGGGTACCTCTCCATACATGTAAAGTGGGGGTAAATTATTTTTTTTGAGCACACCCCCTTGTGTGGGGTATCGTTGAAATTGTCTTTAAAAATGAAGTTGGGTTTTCGTACAACATTTTTTTATCAGCTTTACCATATGTGAGATATAGCACGCCAAAGTAGTTAACACGGTGTCCCTCCCCCTGTAATTTCTAAAGTCTTGGACCCTATAAACTTCAAATCACTCACGTAAATAAACTGGCGCGGAAACTCTTAATTAAAATTGTTTCGGATATCTTGTGATCAATACTTTTGAAATTATAAATATAAAAATAATTTTAACAAAAAAATAGAAACCTCCTTCAAATTGCCTTATATGGTTATCTCCACTAAAAAGTAACAAATAAAATAACATTCCAGATGGAACATGAAAAAAAATATTGCCAATATCCTCAATTAAATAGATAGGTAGTGTATTAAGTAAATATTTAGAATTTTGTACTTCCTTTTGGAGTCGGTGCCAGTCAAAAATTGAAGATGACGAAACTACGAGTATTAATTATTTATCGAATGAAACCTACCCGGACTTTCTTGGTAGTCGCTCCTGTCGTTATCCCTGCGTTTGGTCGGGTGCAGCATTGCATCCCGCGCAGCACAACAAAACATTTATATCATAAGCGCCCACTACACTCTCGTCCGAAGTTCTTCGACGAAGTCTCACGAAGTGTCAAATTGGTGTAAAAGTGAAGCCCGAAGTTGCACGAAGTAAAAAAAAAAATTTTTTAAATTTAAATCTATTTATTTCAAAAGAAAACATATAGGGTACATAGGAAACTCAGCGCTCAATCTCCTACATTGAGATTATGTGCGTTGAGTGGTCAACACTCGGAGCGTTTCTACGACAAAAACAAAACAAAATCATAAACACTAATAGCAGAATCAAATCAAATTATTCTGTAAAATTTTACATTTCATGAAGTGACCGAAGAAACATCCAGGAACTGGCCAACTGTAAAGTGGTACTTTAAAATATTTTTAATTTGTTTACCACTTTTATCAGTTATTCTGTGGACTATTTCTTTGGGTAGCAAGTTCATGTAGCTAGGTAGGATATACCTCCAGTCCCTTCTCCCATATTCATTAGCACACTTTGGTAGTTGGTACATAGCTAGGTACTGTAGCTTTCGCATGTTGTTGGGTCTTGTTTTTTTACATAGATCAGGAATTTGATTGGAATACTCAGACACAATAGAAAGTTTGACTTTATCAAATATACTCATTACTTTACAATACTTGAACAACAGTTCGTAGTTGTCTTTGTAAATAAATTTTATTTTGTATGGGACAATAGTTTTGAGAATTCTAATTTGAATGTCATAAATTTTTTGTAAGTAGGATGAATAAGTTCTGCCATAACTGGATAGGCCATAACTAATGACCGAGTCAGCCAATGCCATATAAAGTGTCCTTAAAGTACTATATGGCAATTTATTTTTTAGGATATTTAACTTGGCTAGCACGGCTCTAAGCCGTTTACAAACATAGTCTACGTGAGGACCCCAGTTAAACTTACTATCAATTTTTAAACCCAGGTAAGTATGTTCACGCACAACCTCAAGTGGCTTACAACCACAGCCACCCAGGCACTGATGCAGGCAATGATGCTCGTGAGCGACAACCCGCGGTGTTCCGTTTGATTTTAGATAAGGTGAATGTATATGTATGAGTTTAGTTTTTTTGTAATTTATCGATAAGCCAACGTCATGTGCCCACTTGCATAGTGTGTCAAAGTCACTTTGCATCATACCCTTAGCAGTGTCTAGATCTCTGTGTGCCACCAATAGACAGGTGTCATCGGCAAACTGGTACACAGATCCATGTTTAAATATTTTGCACATATCGTTAACATAAAGTAGGTATTCAGTTGGTCCAAGGATTGACCCCTGAGCTGTTCCATGTGAGGTTGGAATTAGCTTACTCTGACTACCAGCTATGCTTACTGTATTATACCTATTCGTGTGATAGCTTTTAAACCACTCCAGCAGAGGGCCCTGTATACCATTCTGCTGCATTTTCATAAAAAGTGTTGAGAAATCAAGAGTATCAAAAGCTTTGCTAAAATCTATCATTACTGTTAAAACATGCTTTGTATCGTTTAGGTAACTATTGACTTCATCAGTATATGATGATAATAATTGGGTAGTATTCCTATTGCTTTGAAATCCAAACTGTCTTTCGTGAATTAAATTGTTACTTGATAAGAAGTCATTTATTTGTTTACCGAAATATTTTTCAATTATCTTATCTATGCAAGAGAGGATTGTGATTGGCCGATAGTTATTAGTATCTGTATAACTACCTTTTTTGTGAATCGGTCGTACAACTCCAATTTTCAATAAGTCCGGGTACATAGACTTCGTTATACAAAGATTTATCAAATGAGTTAGGACCGGGGTTATTTCCTTAGAGATGCATTTTATATCTTTTACACGAACCCTATCATAGCCAGGACTCTTTTTATCGTCAAGGTGAATAATTATTCCATGCAATACCTCCTCCCTGATTTTATTCATACGCATTGTTAAGTTCGGTTTGTTAATATACGACTTTTCATCAAGCAAAGGGAGACTACAGCTAGACATAACGCTTGTGACGTTTGAATCAAAGTCATTAGCAAATTTGTCACAAAGAGATTTTGGGCTTAGCCTAAATGATCTTATTAATATGTCATCCACTGCCTGTACAATTCGACCAGTAAGTCGGTTTATAATTTCCCACATTTTTTTAGGGTTTTTAAAATTATCACAAATTTCCTTTTTAATAGATTTATTTTTAGCCTTATTAATTAGTTTATTTGTTCTGTTTCTGTACCTATTATATATTTGTCTATTTTTTTTATTATTAGGATCATCTTTACAAATAGCCAGTAGTTCTTTTTTTTTCTCACACATATTTTTTAATTTATCTGAGATCCAAGGACATAAATATCTTTTGTTCATCTTTACTTTTATTTCCTCGGTGCATTTTATATATATTGCATCAAATTTGCCAACAATGTATGTGATTACTTCATTAGGGTCAGACATGTTATAAACAGGGCTCCAATCAATGTTAAACAATTCCTCTTTCACCTTTACACTGTTAATTCTTTTTACAGTTCTACTTTGGCTCAACAGATTATCGGTAATAATCGCTAAACCGGTCATACTGTGATCCGCTATCGCATTGTGTACAACAGCTGATCGCAATGAATGACAGCGCCCGCCTGGCGTTATCGAGTTACGCACGGAGGATGCGTCCCGGACAAAAATATGGTCTATACAAGTCCAAGATACGCCCTTCAGGCTCACCTCTATTCTAGTGGGCTTAGTAATACAACAATCAAATCCTAAACCATGTAGACTATTTAAATATGAGTTTGATACTGTGTTACTTATAGCAATGTCTATGTTTACGTCACCAATCACAACACAATTATTTTTCACTGGCACGCTCGACAGAATACTGGTTAATTCACCAATGAAAGCACTTTTATTTAGCTTCGGGGGTCTATATATAGCACACAATTTGAATTTGAATTTGAAGTGCCTCTCTATACTCTCGTCCTCAGCTTACTTCGATCAACTTCGCGAGTAGTGTAGTGGACGCTATAGACTATCAAAAAATTTTATTGATAGTCATATAGAAATATGTACTGACTTAACGACGACGACGACTTAAAACAGTTGCCCACGACTAATCAACGATTTTTTGGCTGGCACCGACTCCAAAAGGAAGTTCAAAATTCTAAATATTTACTTAATACACTACCTATCTATTTAATTGAGGATATTGGCAATATTTTTTTTCATGTTCCATCTGGAATGTTATTTTATTTGTTACTTTTTAGTGGAGATAACCATATAAGGCAATTTGAAGGAGGTTTCTATTTTTTTGTTAAAATTATTTTTATTTTATGATTTTCAGTGTTTTATTCAATATATTTTATGTAAGTAATTAATCCTAACCGCGACACATTTTCTATTATTTTTCTTCATTATCCAAAGCTAGGTTTTGTTATTTAACAGTTTCAGTACAAAGATATTATATTTTTGGTATTTGCTTAGTTAAGACTGCGTCTTTCGTGCTTTGCAACCGCGTTTAGTTGTTTATATAATAGTTTCTAAAATAACATAAGTTAAACTGGGTAAGAGGCTACGAAGTAAGAGGTCAATTGGTAGTCCAGCTGGCCACTAAACTGACAATGCTAAGAGGAGAGAATAGCTTCGCGATCCTAACGAAATAGGTATTTAGGAAAACATTTGCTATCGCTCGTGCGCTCATACCCCCAGGAGAGAGAGAGCGAGAGCGTTGCAGCTCGCCGACAATAGATACTTTTCTTGATGAAATTCCCACTTCGGGAGAAAACGGTTTCCAATTACTAAATTTCAACAAATCACTTTGACACAGTTTTAATCAAAAAAATTACGTTACTTGAGGTGCCTATATAAGTTTGAATCTATTGCGAATTTTGAAAAAAGCTAAAACTATAAACCTAGTCTTTCATTGTGTCAATAACATACTAAAAAATCATGGAGATTGGAAAATATATATAGAAGTGGAAAAACGTTTTCTCTTTTTGTATGGACGAGCACGATTCTTCCCTCTTAATAAGCTTACAGTTTACCCCGATACCTGGGCTATTCGTAAGGAGTTTCAGGTTTGAGATGGTATCTTGAAAGTCTATCGTTAGCTGATTACAGATAGTGAACGTAAGCTGGCTTCTTCTTTTTCTTCATATTGTGGATTATAAGGTCGACAACCAACCTCACACACCCTGGTCACACAATTAATATAGTACTGGGCCCTTGTCAAAACCCACTGACTTAGCTCGAGTAACGACGCCTTCTGTAGATATTAGAGCCGAGACACACGGCTTAACGTGCCTTCCGAAGCACGGAATAATCTTTCTTTTCAGACAATCGGGTGATTCAGGCAGCAATGTCCACACTAAACTGGAGAAAGTCTCACAAGGACATTTTCGTTTAAGAGTGTCTTCACCGGGATTCGAACCCGAAACCTCCGTAAAAAGATTAAAACACTCGACCACTCGGTCATAGAAGCTAAATTATATGTGATTTCCAATACAATATCCGAAGATTGCAGGTTCTTACCCTGTCACGGTCGCCAATAATATGATAAAATCGAATAAATGGAACAAGGGAAACGTAGATTTTCAGCAAACTGACAAAACAAATTTATTTCGTTGCCTAGCAACATTCCACCACAAACGGTATCGCGCGCGATGCATGTTGCTATCACTGGTTGAGGAGTTTCCGCTTTTATCTCTTATTCCATCATCAGATTTTAACAAAATTGGTATGTATCTATCCCTAAAGCACGTTCTATCGAATGAAAAAAGAATCATCAAAATCGGTTGAAAACTGACTGAGATATGACTAAAAGAATAGACGAATAACGACGCGAATGCTACATTGTTGAGGAGTTTCCAAGTTTTACCTCATGTTTCACCATCAGATCTTGACAAAATTAATATGGGACCACCTCGAGAGTAAATCCAATCGAATGAAAAAAGAATTATTAAAATCGGTTAGCAATTGGCGGAGATATCTAATAACATACATAAAAAAAAAAAAAACAGACGAATTGAGAACCTCCTCCTTTTTTGAAGTCGGTTAAAAATAGGACTGAATGTAGATTAATCACTACGGAACCCTACTTTATGCGTAGTCCGACACGCACTTGGCCGGTTTTTTTACGCACTAAAAAGTATGAAATAATATTTATTGAGATTTTTATTGGTGTAGTACTGTTGTAAAAACGTGGGGTGCATGGAATATATATTCTAAGAAGTAGAGAACGAGGTGATGGCTGAAAAACAGCATAGCTGACGCAGTAAGCTTTTCATTGTCTTGCTTATTTTCATGTCTGTCTGTACTACTTATTGATACATAACATATTATAGTTAATGTAATGACAATGAATAAATGTATATAACCTAACCTAACCTAATGATGTATTTTGAGGATGCAATCTAGCCCCTGACATTTGACCTTATCCACCTAACACCGATATTGGCGTTCTAAAAATCTTGCCTACGCTGATGATTGGAACGTTCTAAATGTTGAAGAACTCTCCTCCATGTTTGTAGGTACTTAGGTAGATAATGTAGGTTTTATTTTTTTAACTATATAGAGAAAAAGGGGTAACGCAAATCCTTCGCCCTTACCTTATGATGAACCATTCATTAAAAAATTAAAGATAAAAGGTTATTAATACAAATCCAACAAGCTTAAAAAGCAAACTCAATAGAACTGTAAGGAAAATGCTGTGAAACAAATTAATTATACAAGAGACCGCGAGTTATATTCAAGCTAGCTTTTGAACAGAGTAATATTGTAGTTTGTCAAGGCGACACGCCGAGTGCCTAATTAATTAATGTTGAATACCTGTATCAAACAACACGACAAAACTTTGAGGTACATTCTGTATACACGTAGAATGTTTTATTTATATATTACTATCAATTATATTACTATATTGACGGATCTAAGTGATGTAATAACATCCTATGGAAATAAATAATTTTTGATTTTTATTTTGATTTTGAATTACAAAACCAATAATACCATGTTTATTCAACATTTCAAATGGATCTGCTATAAATCACCTACTCTGAAATCTGTCACCAACATAAATGAAAAATAGAAGCGGTGTGAAAACAATTAATAAAACAATTAACAATTAATAAAACAATTAATAAATTTTATACTTTCAAAATAGTATCCACAAGTTCTCAACAAAAACAATTTCAGCTCAAAAATCCATTTTCCTGTTTTGTCAAGTCTGGAAAGAAAATATGAGGTGGTAGTGAGGCGTGCTGCAAATCGGCTTAAAGTGTTCACGAGACGGGGCTGATCGGATATGCACCGCTAATGCTGAATAGCTATTTCACAAAATACCTAGCAACTAAACCGACTTGGCGACTTGGCAGTATTGGCGAGTATTCTGTGTTGATTGATATAATCATCAGACATCAGCACGCTTTTCTTTCCGCCATGATAAATTGTAAGGTTTTACGTAAGGCACGCAGGAGGTATTAAATTAAGTACGTTAAAAGATAGTTATCTAAAACCACGGGCTCCTATTTGTAGCAGCTATTTTAGCTAAATGTAAAATTGATGTTCTAGAATTTGGAATCTGAAAGTTTTGGGTTAATTAGATACCCCTGCCGAAAACGAACCAAACTGGGCCGAATTTACTGAGTTAATGAGTGAAAACATTTCCGCACAGCATCTATTATTTATATTTCAACAAGTTATATGAAATTGTTGGTACCAAAACCTGTCACCATACTAATATACATATTAATATAAGCTCATAGCAAAGTAAACTTTGTGAAATGCTGGTTCTTTTTGGTAAACAATTAAAAATCCTGATGCCCTTACTCAACAGAAATTTGTAGTAATTGCGACTGGTAAAAAATGTATGACAATGAAAAACAAAACACATGACTACGTTGGGATTCCTAAAAACCTCACATGTTCGTTCATTGTACTATGCAGCGAAAAATTCTTATTAAGAGCTAACAAAAGCTTAATTATTTCACACTCAAATGAAAAATACGGCATAGAACAAAAGCCTCTTAATCAGTTTTTAATATATTATTTAGGGAAATCAGAAAGGTCAATGTGTTAACATTTTATATCTCAGGACGTCTTAAGTTTTGTATTTATTTATAACAAAGATCAATATTAGACGTATTTAAGAGCAAAGTTTTGTTGCCTGACCATTTTGTTTATTTTTTTTCGTTTAGTCGCTACCATGATTTCGTTGCAGACGGAATAATTTTATTTCTTCTTCTTTTCATTTTCCAACGACAAGCGTGCTAATTAACTGAGTCTTTGCAACCAGATCTTTTTTTTATGGGATAAGTAAGGGGCATCTATCTATCTCTATGAAGCTGTAAAATTATTATTAAATATTAAACAGTTATTATCTTTGCATGTAGCAGAATTACTGATAATAAATACAAATGATTCCAAAGCATGTAATTTGAATGTATCGATCAAACTTTAACCTTAGTGGCCTTCAAATGTTATGCAAAAAAAAAACAAAAACTTTGATTATTAGACGATGCGTCAAGAAATATATAAAAAAAATATTAAAGTCAAAAGAATCCAAATTCCATATTTTTAAACAGTTTGTTAGCTATTAAATAAATTCTGTAATTTTGGTTCTATTCATCATGTATAATGTTATGAATATAGTTGATAAGAGCGCGGCGCGCGGGCCTGGGGCAGTCAGTCGTCGACTAGCTGTCAGATAGATAAGTTGTGTTTCAGTTTGTATTTTGTCAATTCTGTGAATAAACTTTATATCTACTAGTCTTCGTGACTATAATTTAAAACAGAACCCTGGAAATACGTGGAAGCTAATACTTCAGAAGTGGTAAGAACCTTGGAGAAAATCTGCTGGTATGTAACCTCTTTATTATATTATAATGTAAATCACTACATAATCGGTTTGTATACTTACTTACAAAGATGTTAATTACATTATTTTACAATCTTAGTGTCGCGAAGTAAGAACGAAGTAGGTTATACGTCACTTGCCTTAAAAGTTAAAAGGCGGCGAGCAATGGTGATACTCACATTACAGCGAGTAGGTACCTGCTTTGTTATAAACAAGCGTAATCACCTCTAGAACTAAACATAGGTGTCTGATTTAGTTGGTGTCAGGTCGTTTCATCTCACTGAAAATGATTAGCCCACTTATTAAATTCCAAAAGATATTAAAGAACACATTACGACAAAAAACATTTCCACTATAATTTCTCGAGAACTATTTAATAACCTACAATCTGCCAAACAGTAAGCCACCTGTATGTGAGCCGCGTTTTTTTACGTGCACTCAAGTTTGCGCCTGCGACTACGGAGTGCAAATCAGTGCGACGTCTCTTTTTATCCAAACGAAACCGTACTATAGTGTCTTAGCTATAGTGTCTTTTTCTTTATGCGACAAGGGGAATAGTGCGCGATCTTAATTTGAAATGTATATTTTATCACATTACTGTATACATTACGTTATTGTATAGTTTGACAACGTCAAGCGAATCTGGCATCAAGACAAACCTACAATGGTTTAATGATGCTTTTATTTAAATTGTATGCATTTTTTGTATCATAAATAAATAAATAAAAAAATAAAAAAAAAATATTTCACAAACATGTTTACGGCGGGTGTGGTGTAGTTTTATGGTGCATCTGACAAACGTTGTAAGTAGGTAAATATGGTCATCGCAAAGCGTACTTACTCACAGCCGTCGGAAGTATGGTACCAGTCTTGAATCGGTTGCTTTTGCTTTCTATGTTTATGATAACAAAGACTACACACGTAGTACGTCTAGTGGCGTGCGTGTGTAAGAGAGCCCGGGTTCGATCCCCGGCCGAGAGCATTAGAAGAATTAACTGGAATACATGATTGGGTTCAGGGCTTTATTTGTATACGCTATTTCATGTGTCTATGACCGCAGCTGACGTTGCTTAAATTCCATTACAATAATTATGTTCTAGTCAAAAAAAAAAATAAAGAAAGAAAAAAAAAACATTTTATTATAGCTGAACATTTACACAGATTTTACTTAATTATTATACACATAATGTAACTTATCGTCTACGAAATCTGTATTAGTAGGAGCAGGGGTCCCTAAACTATATCTTGGGAAACCAAAGTACAAAGATATATCAGAACTGATCCGAGTAGATTATTTCTTTTGTGAAAATTTTAAAAGTGGTTCAATGTATTCTGTGGTGGAAAACAACAATCAGCTTACTTAATAAATAATATAATAAACTACAATTTTCTTAATAATATGAAATAGTAATCTACCTATAGTGTGGTAATAAGTTTTAGCTGTTAGCTAATAGGGTGATAACGTTCAGCTACACGCACCTACCTACTCATTGCATAATAATGAATGTTATTGTTTCTTCTCTTTCTCTCTCCTTCCCCTACCCCTTTTAATTTCCTCCTTTTCCTTCATACACACACACATACACTCACTCATTTTTTATATACTTACACCTGTTGTCTTGTTTTGTTACTTTGTGGATGCATACATGGTCTCCACCCATACCAGAAACATGTCTTCCACGGAAGCGTCAGGCTATACGTCACCCACCACCCCGGCGTCTTTTACGCGATCGTGGGCAAACTAGAGAGTCTCGCAGCAAAACTCGGGATGACCAGCCCATTCGGAGACGCCAGTCTGTGACAACTTGTCACAGACAATTTTGCGTGATAATCGCCGCCGTCATAAACTTACCGTAGCAGATCTCGAAGGTGATGCTCGTCTAGTAGCACGAATAGTAGCAGACATGCACGTATACCACGTTCCTCTTACGCCCTCGCCGCTCTGCTACAAGTACGTTTGAAAGCTCTGATGATTTAAACTATATTAAAAACGACACTCAAAAAGTAGAAAACGACGGCATCGTTACTAATCTAACACATCATCATTTGATGATTCGCTTTCATTGACTGCATCCGAAAGATCATCGCGCCCAAAACAACGGCTAAGCAAATACTCAAAACGTAAGAAAAGATCGTATTCAACACCTCGCAGTGACATCGACGTATATGAGAACTATGCCGACCGCTTAAATGAAATGTTAGAAAGAAGGAGCAGAAGACAGCAATCTCTGGAGGATTATTACCATGATAAAGCGAGATTAGTAAAAATGTGGTATAAGAGAGCGTAATGCGGTTGACTGTATTGTCAATAGGATTTTTGACAATAACATTCGTTTAAACGCTCAGGGTTCAAGTTTTAATAGACTATCGCAGCTACATAGATATCTACGCCGTATTTCAAGAAAAAGCAACCTAATCCCACGTAAATTCAACTTAAGCCGAAACGAGAATGTAATGACAAACCGTCACATAACACCCAACGCTCAAAAATCAATAAATAAGCCTCATGAACGTAATAAAAATGTTCAATACTACAATTGTTTAGAGAATGGACATACATCACGTACTTGTACAAAACCAATTCAACGGTGCACGAAATGTTCTCGTCTCGGACACAATACTTAAAAAAAAAAAAAGTGAAGTAATTCAAAATTTTCGTAAGAAGCGTGGCAGTACAAGTAAAGAGAGTAATATGACAAGTGCTAAAACTGAGACAGTTCAAATAAAAAAAAATAAAAAAAGATTGGGCAGTCTAACTAACGGCAAGTATTTTAAATCTATTACTTTAAATGGAGTTAAACTATCCGCATATATTAATTTTGTTAGTGAATGCACCCTTATTTGCAAAACAGTGGCAGATAAGGCTCATCTCACTATAGTAAAGTCAGGTCTCCTCTTTATTAAAGGATTTGCATTCGGAAGTATATACTACCGATAGGTAAAACCAATGTTATGGTCGTGGTTGACGCAGTTGAGGCTGATATTGAAGCTTATATTGTAGACGATCATTTATTAGAAAAGGGCAATCATTGACTGAATTACCTACTTTTAAATTGTTTATAAAACAAATTTTAGTCTACGATTATATTGCTATAACTCCAAGCTAGAAAAGATTAGCTTACATTTCGCTCACGACACAGTATTGGAAAAAGGGTTAAATAATTTAGAAGTACACACAGTTAACGAGCATACTGGCCTACCATTTGTACCCGGAAATATATGTATGAGACCGGGAAGTGAATATTCAATTTTACAAGGAGTTTATTAATAAAATTCGAAGCTGGCAAAGATACAATTCTTATAAAAATTTGTAATGAATTGTTATCCGTAAAAGAAGATGAATTGTCAAAGTATGCATTCAAGCGAAAAATTCAACAATTGTTATTGTCTAAAGTCCATTAAAATAACACTATACAACTAAACTATGTAATAGATTAATATAGATAGTATAACTTGGCATGTATGTACCTATGTATATTGAGAGTATCGTGTCTCCGCCAACAAACTGCTGTGCAGTTTGGCGGGCTCTTTGTGTGAAATGCCTGATATTTTTGTCGGAATAAAACAATTTTCATTTCATTTCATTTTCATATAATAAACATGTCGAATGAACATATTAGTCTCAAGGAAAATAAGCTAATATCGGGTGTAGTACAATTACCTGAGAAAAAAAAAATACCGGAGTAAGAGATATCAGTGTAAGAGAGACAATAAAATCACCAGCATTTACTGAACCTAAACCTCTAATAACGATGGAGATGTTAAATTTAGGGCCAGTTGTCACCGAAAAAGACAAAAATAGATTGCTTCAGTTATTAAATTATTTTAGAGATTGTTTCGCCCTCAACTCCGGTGAACTGAGAGTGACTCACGTAACTGAGATGAGTATCAGATTAAATGATACTACTCCTATCTACTATAAGCCATATAGGCTACCATTCAGCGAGCGTGCTAAGGTGAGAGAGATAATCGGAAATCTAATGGCATTATACAGGAATCTCAGTCACCCTATGCGAGTCCAATAGTTCTCGTGCGTGAGTAATGTCCATCAGGTTCGACAATTCATTGGACTAACCAGTTTCTTCAGACGTTTTGTCCCTAACTTCGCGTCTATAGCAAGGCCTTTGACAAAACTAACCAAAACTGATGCTGTTTGATTATGGAACGAAGAACAAAAAAAAACGCCATTTTAAAACATCAAATCTAAACTGATTACGAGGCCCGTTTTAGCTTTGTGCAATGCCGAGTATGTTACAGAAGTTCACTGTGACGCCAGTAAAGTGGGTATAGGCGGAATATTACTACAATGACCCAATGATAACACGCCACTACGGCCGGTGGCTTATTTCAGTCGCCAAACTACACGGGATAAAGAATTTTAGCACTCGTTTGAATTAGAGACGATGGCTGTAGTACTGTCGTTGAAGAAATTTAGGCCTGTAGTACTGTCTTTGAAATTTAGGGTACAATTTAAAGTTATCGCTGATCGTAATGCTTTACGGTCAACGTTATCAAAGTGAAATTTGTTATCGAAAGTTGCTAGGTGGTGGCCTATACTTCAGGAGTATAACTTTTCGATTGAATACAAACCCGGCCAAAGTATGCAGCATGTAGGTAGATGCACTCAGCCGCAATCCTGTATCATCCCCGGAGCATGAAGAATTAGAAGTTCTTAACATCACGACTAATGACTGGCTCCATACTATTCAAATGACAGACCCACATTTAAAGGCGGTTAAACAGATCGTTCAGAAAAATAAAAATTACATAAAAGACATATTTCAAAATTATGCAATCCGAGATGACAAGATTTATTGAAAGGTGTGTCAGAGGGCGCTGCTGCCCGTTCGCTGTTCGGTGTGTGGTCCCTGTGTCGCCTCTTGCGACACCCATGGGAAGAGTAAGGGTTGGTGACGGGTGTGTTCTGTTCTGCCGTCACCACACGGCTTATATTGTTTTTATAATACTAATGAATTTTTATGTCATGACATATCAAATTGTAATACTTGTAAATAATTTTAACTAATTTAATTTTTAATAACTATTGACAAATTTATATTTTATTTTTATTTTACCAGAGCCTTTAGAATTTTTATATTTTTGCACGCTTACATGCAGGCTGGATACATCTTGGACATTTTTAATTTTAAGACCTTCGTTACTACTGTGTTCTAGCATTTGCGGACACGCTGCTGGTCGTGCATACCACAACATTTTCCTGGCAGACGACTTTAAACCGTGAATAACGATGGGGGCACCTCCTATTACTGATGAAATAAGATCTACAACGGACGATTCTCTTTCAGAGTAATTTACTGTATCAATTATCTGAGTAATTTATATATTTATTAATTAACTGACTTACATATTATACACTTATTTACCACTATTTTCTCTATTATGTACTTTACAGCATAGATAGCAGTGAGAAAATGATAACAATGGACCCCCAGTGTGGTACCTATTGAAGTTCCCAAGTGTGAACACTATGTTAGCCCCCAGTGTGGCCAATACAAATAGATAACAATGGACCCCCAGTGTGGTACCTATTGAAGTTCCCAAGTGTGAACACTATGTTAGCCCCCAGTGTGGCCAATACAAATAGATAACAATGGACCCCCAGTGTGGTACCTATTGAAGTTCCCAAGTGTGAACACTATGTTAGCCCCCAGTGTGGCCAATACAAATAGATAACAATGGACCCCCAGTGTGGTACCTATTGAAGTTCCCAAGTGTGAACACTATGTTAGCCCCCAGTGTGGCCAATACAAATAGATAACAATGGACCCCCAGTGTGGTACCTATTGAAGTTCCCAAGTGTGAACACTATGTTAGCCCCCAGTGTGGCCAATACAAATAGATAACAATGGACCCCCAGTGTGGTACCTATTGAAGTTCCCAAGTGTGAACACTATGTTAGCCCCCAGTGTGGCCAATACAAATAGATAACAATGGACCCCTAGTGTGGTACCTATTGAAGTTCCCAAGTGTGAACACTAATGATGTTAATTAAATCTACCCCAGTGTGGTACTTAGGTTATAATTTTTGTGCCTCTAGTGTGGCTCTAGTGTTTGGACTAATTTACTCGCACTTAATAATTATAAACTGTAAATGATAATTATAATTTTTATTAAGTTTAATAAGTTATTGGGGTAACTATTAGTGGTTCTCTTGAAGTCTTAAAAGTATCAATCTTTATTTGTATTTAGATTTGTGTTACACTAAAATGAGATAAATAATACCTACCAATATCTTTAATGAATTTAGATTTATGTTTATATACTAGAATAAATTAAATAAGTGCAGTTAAAAATAGAATGTAAAATAAGTAGAAATCATTAACTTATATATTTAAATATCAGATTTATTGTAGTTCGATCTATCTTGTATTATATAAAAAGAAATGATAATGAATGCTTTTCATCACATTTCAATTTATTGTTTATAACAAATCAAGGTATGAGGTCATACCTAACAGTGAATGGCCGAGCTGAGTTGGGGATGGGGTCATCCCCACGGCAGAATGGCCGCCTGTTAGCTATTAAATAAATTCTGTAATTTTGGTTCTATTCATCATGTATAATGTTATGAATATAGTTGATAAGAGCGCGGCGCGCGGGCCTGGGGCAGTCAGTCGTCGACTAGCTGTCAGATAGATAAGTTGTGTTTCAGTTTGTATTTTGTCAATTCTGTGAATAAACTTTATATCTACTAGTCTTCGTGACTATAATTTAAAACAGAACCCTGGAAATACGTGGAAGCTAATAAGTTTGATGGAAGTTGATCAAAATGTAACGGAATAATGATAGTGAATAATTATTTCAGTTAAATTAATTTTAGCTTTAACTTGTTTTAATAAGAATCTTTGTATATTCCAAGTTGTATATTGGTATCAGTTTATTTGAAATTAATGTGTAAGTGCGTATTCAAGAGAATTTGATTTTGGGAAATACCTGAGTTCTGTGATATCAGCTAAACCAATTTAACGTTTGGATTTATTGACATTTGTCAGGTTCTATTCACACTGCTATAAGTAAATTTATTTAAATATAAATTGAAATCATATTGAATACAATTTAGACATAATGATCGAATCACTGAATCTGAAAAGATCTTTCAATTTCGTTTATCAATTAGATTAGTTGTTTCAAAATTATATTTTTAGCTGCTGAGTCAAGAAACATGTTAGTACAGTAGGTTGTTTTTCAAAACCCCAACGGTAAAAATCCGTTGTTATAAAAATAACGAACATGAAAGTTGGTTGTTTTATTCATAGACTTAGATTGTTTTTGCTGTTTTATTCCTGCTTCTTTTGCTGGAAAGTCGTGGCTGCTTGTGTCGAAGTGGACCTTGATTCATCGGGACCAATCCTCGCGGTGCTCAGTAACATCAACGACACGCATTTTTACGTCAACAACCGACCTCACAAACCCCAGTGTCAGTGTTATAGAGCCGCCAAAGGCCACTGACATGGCTCGTGTGACAGGATGTAGCCGGACCAACGGCTTAACGTGTCTTCCGAAGCACGAAATCATCTTTTAGGGCAATCAAGTGATTCAACCTATAATTAACCAAACTGGGTAAAGTCTCACAATTCCCATGAACTTGGCGGATGACGAGACTTATAAAGTTTATTCTATAAGAAATTAAGAATTTTCGAATAAATATTCTTGCATTAATTAGGTCAGAGTAACGGACAATAAATCAATCTCCGATTATTTAAATTTGTAGCCATTTATTTATGTCTGGCTGGGCAATGAACACCAAAGTGATTTATAATAAGACGTGTTCGACTATCAATCATTTATAAAACAATAATTTGTGAGCTTTAGATAAAAACTGCTTGTTTTTAAGCTAAATTAATCTATAAGAATAGTTTTCTTACCACTAAATATAAGTAGAACCAACACTTTTTTTGTTCTTTTTCTTTTCACTTGTTTTGAAAATCTATTGTATTATTTTGCATAAATTATTCTTGACCAAAAGATTATCTTATTTTATTTCTTTATATGTTTGTTGGTCTCAAAATATTTAACAACGTTGCCAGAAATTGGAGTTCTACAAAATAATAAATTATATTGTTAAAAAAGTTTAAAGGAGCGTGGAATGAACGAATACTTTTATAAATTGACAACTTTTAAATGTTGAGGAATCGTACGCTGATAATTTAATTTTGCATCAGTTTGTCGCTTTCAGTTTTGCTCAACTTAAACATCATCTTCATCATCATCGTGTAGGTTATAAGGTCAACAACCGACCACACAAACCCCGGTCAACCCGTGGTGAGCCCTGCTCAACTTACTAGGAAGTTAAGTAAGTATAGGTTATGGGTAGTGTACTTCTTCAAGGTGTTTTTATTACAACTTATTATGGCAAATATTTATTGAACTGATTTTCATTAAAACCAAATAAAGTCTGAGAAACATGTTTCTTGCAATCAAGATTCTCTAGAGCCTATAATCCCCGCTTCAATCACAGCAATGGCCTGGGCCAAATCCTACCGAATTAAAAACACATTTAGAAACTCACTGACCCGCACAAATCTCAATACTCGTAGTGCGCCTCGCGGTGAGTCCAATTTTGTTAGACTTGTCCTCAGGCGTAATCTTCAAAGGTAAAACAGAAATCAGCGAAGAAGTTAAGGGAGTGGATTAAGTTTTATCGAATTGCACTCAACTCGATAAAACTTAATCCAGCTATTTGTTGTTAAACATTCCAAAGTTCACAAAAGACAAAAATATTATTTTCAGAAATAATTTGATAAATGCTTAGATAAATGTGATAAAATTTACTGAAGATAAATTCACAAAGCTCGTTTACGGTAAAAAAAATACAGGTGAAAATAGTATTCCAAACAAATGAAAAATGTTTCAAATTTATACGCCAAGCTGCTACAATTTTTATGGCTTACGTACTATATAGAAAACTTTAGTTGAAAAATTAACTCACGGTAGCTTAAAGCCCGTTTTGTGAAGGCTTCACGCTAATAATAAATTAAATTCTCGAATCCATTTTGAGTTAAAAACACAAACAACTACATAACGAATTCAATTTTGAGTGACTTATTACTTTCCCGATCAAATTAATTTGTATCGGCATACACCTTGAGTTAGTATACGTGACCGAGTTGGAAAAGTTTCCGGGTGTCTCGAGTGTTTCGAACAAATTCAGAAGTACTTAGTGAGTCTCTAAAAGCTTAATTTCTAATTCTGTCGATTACGACATCTTAAAGTGATTTGGAGTAAGCAATTTAAGTGAGAAATATAACGAAAATTATAATTTATCTAAAAGCTTTGTCTAACAGAGAAGCTGAGTAAAATACGATTACTTCGATTGGTGCATTAAACAAAGTTTTAGTTGAAAATAACGTAGCTCGGTCCATAAAACTGAATAACTATTTTCCGCAACGTTTATAGCAAACACACAAAATAAATACGAGTAGTTGGCTAAGTTAATACTTTGTCTAATAAAATGACCATTACAATTTTCGTTAACTCTCTGTCTCATACTAGTTTTTTTTTCATAAATACTATGCTTACATACAGTGAACACTGTAACCTTCCAATTTAGATACTATTTGCATAAAAATATAGTTGTTGACGGACTAGAATTTTTTAAAAGTCGTTACGGTGTCCGCCACACTGACCAGACTAATGTTGTTAGATACTACATGTTATATTAAACACTCAAATATTTCAGAACTTCGAAAGGCAATCAATTTAATGAACAGGCAATTAGTATTCAATATCCCGGTTAATTGAACACTTCTCATTTGGATGCCTCGCATCCATTCCATCATTAATCTTGCACGGGGTACATTGGTATACCTATATTATGTACGATGTTATCACAATATTAGAGCAGTTAATACTTAAATCGATAAAGTATGCTTTTATGATGTTTATTGAAAGCTTTAAAATTTAAAACAGTAAAGTATGTTTTTTTTTTAAATAAATGGCGTCACATCTCATGAAGACGTATTTCGCCAGTTTCATTATCCATCTTATTTAAAAAAAACTTTACGATGTAACATTTGAATGAACTATAATATACAATTTAAACTTTAAAAAGGTCCTCTCTAGGTAGGTACGTTCAAACACAAAGAAATATCATGATAATAGTGAGAACGAGACATCTACAAATGAATGTCTTTACTGGGAAATTAAATTGAAAATTCTGATGTCTTCTACTTGCAAACAGTACTCGACTAGAGCTTGATATAAATTGACAGTAAAAGAACTAACTTTACTTAATAAAATTACAGTCTCTTGTGGCTTCAAGATAGTAAAGCTTGTACGTGAATGGAACGTACAATCTCAATCACAGCACTGTCTGTCACTCAGTCAGTATTACGTCAACCAGTTTAGTGCTTAATCGTCGTCCCTAGTGAAATTCCCAGAACAAGGTTGCACTTTGCAGTTTGTTCTATTGTGACATTATTTCTACAAACGCAAGATCCGAGGAACATCGTAAATGTAAATTTTCTACAATAAAATACAAGGCACGTCGTGTAAGGATTCTAAAAATCAATGCTACCTCTACCTATGTATAGGTACATATCAAATATTCATTGTTTTATTTTATTTACTGTCACATCACTCAATCGTAATTTATAATAATAAAACATTTAATTTAAATAAAGCATCTGCATAATAATAACATCAAATAACACTTAATTATAATACTGTTATAAAACGTTGAGCAAGAGTAAAAACAATTTTAACAGTAGTGCGAGGTCAGTGATCATCATGAACATCTCATATACGTCCCCAACGAGGGGCTCGAGCCTACCCTGAATTAGGGCGATTAGGCCTTAGTCGACCACGCTGGCCCAGTTCGGGTTGGTCAACTTCACACACAACTTTTTAATTTCTTCGCAGGAGTGTGCAGGTTTCATCACGATGTTTTCCTTCGCCGTATAAGAGCGTCGAATTTAACGTTACATGAATTCGAAATTCGAAAATACATTGGCACGTGGTGGGGATCGAACCCGCGTCTCTCGGACGGTAGACCGCGGCCCTAACCACTAGACTCTCAGAGGTTACCGAGGTCAGTGATGTTGAACAATAAAATAGCCATTATGTTTAGTTCTCGGCCTAAAATAAAATCTGGATTTTATCTTGTTTAGCAAAACCATTAAAAGCTTAGATGATTTGAGTAAAACTTACTAGGCTGTTCAATCAGTCGGCGCTTTGACTAAGGACGTGTTTACAATTTGGTTCAATAAATTTACAATGTTTCAATGATTTAGCAATTTAGAATGGAATTTTCAGCAAAATGCGATTAGTACTGAGCAAAATTGAGACTAAATTGATCAAAATATAAATTCCTAGTGCTTTGATGATAAAATAGGTAAAACATAATCATTTTTTTGTCAAAAACATTAATTTTAATGTACAAATTTAAAACGTGTTTATACAGAAAACTAAGAAACAAACGAAAAAACGATAGAAAACTTATTTTTTCATAAATCCAACAATTTTCATATTGAATTCGAGGATAAGTAGATTCTGATTGGCTCCATCTGCGACCGGTTATTAAATATTCCCAGTTCCATGGGCACAAATTAGCCTACTCCAATCAATCAAATGCATGGAAAGGAAAAGGTGCTTCAGAAAAGGAGAAAATCGACTAGCATGAAAAAAAATACATTTACGAGCGTTTTACAACTCACACGATATATTACTAAATTCATCGAAGAAACATTTTAACTCATCCGATTTTTACACATTTGAAATTTTATTTGTTATACCGCCGCCGTGTGGTGACGGCAGAGTAGAATACATTTGTCACCAACCCCTAATCTTCCCGTGGGTGTCATAAGAGGCGACTTAGGGACTACACATTGAACAGGAAACGGGCAGCAGCGCTCTCTGATATAGTAACCTTTTAATCTGCGATTTCCAACCCGCCTGCGAAGCGAGGAGATTATGGAAAAACCCTCCACTTAAGTGGAGGAGGCTCGTAGTCCAGCAGTGGACTGTAACGGGCCGTTGATTTGATTGATTTAACCTAATAATATATTGTGATTAAGCCAGTGGGCCAGCGCAAACGGGTTTTATAAATCCATCAAAATCAAATCTACTACGACATTATGAAAATATGTAAGGTCCAACGAATAGTTCGTTGGTAAGGTCATCTAACAAGTCTTTAACCTCGTGCTGCCACTTGGTAAACAAAAATCTTGATCTAGTGAAGCGTTCACCCATTTTTACGTTTTTAATTGATAATTCGTTTGTCATATTTTTTATGTCCCATGAATTCTTTAACACGTCAGATTTTAATTTTATTGTTTGGTTTGAAAAGGTACCTTGGTTAATAGGTCAAAATCTGACGATGGGTTTCATGAGAAAATCATAAACTATTTCCCACGGCTATGCCAGAAATGTTGTAGCTAGGAACTGAGAGAAAATGTGTAATAAATTGATTGGTTCGCCAAAAGAATTAGTGACATGGCTTACGACTATAATTGGGTGGGACAAAACATGCCTTACGATTACGAAGCATTTCCTATTGGTTTGGTATTTTTTTTTTCTATTATTATATTGCGATCTAAAATGAATGAATCGTGTTATTTAAAAACTTATCTTTCTCAAATGCAGTAAGCTGTTAATTAGCGGTAAACTTGTGGAGTGGATTGCAATTAGGTATGTCGTGTACCGCAATCAGCTTTGCTCGAGCAAGTGGTGGGCAATAGAGCAAAATGTGAACCGCTTCCGGAATTTACGGTAACATACCGTAAATTCTGAAATACGAACTTCAATCAAGTTCGGAGTTTTTTTTAAAGTGGTTCTTTCAAAGGCGGTGTTCCTGCCGTTAACTTTATCTTCTACATAAAGAGCAACTTAAATGGGTTATTTATTGTCATAATACAGCTCCATAAAAGTACAGCATCGATCGTTCCCTTACAAACTTTAAAAGATCGTAATATGAAAAAGGTGCGATAATATGCTTAAACGAGGCAAGACCCAAAACAATGAAATGAGGATTATTTACGAAAACACGACAAATAATTTAAACAATTGTGTTATTTAACGATATTTGAGAAAAGCTGAAGTAGTTGTGTTGTAATCACTATTACTGATTTATTTTTATGAAAATATTTTTTTAATGCATGGATCTTTTTAATGCAAGATTTTATGTTGTATGATATAAAATATTTTTAAGGAGATAATACTAAGATACACCTATAGATATACTATAGTATTGTATTGAAAATGAACACTCGTTGAATACCTGGTTGCAATTTATGTTGAATAATATAGTATCGTTCGTCATTGTTTTAATAACAAGGCAACAATACCAAAGCAAGACGGCTCGGCTCGGCTCCTGGATATAATATTACTTTACTCGGTTTTATAGCCGGTGAGTTTCCTCCGAGCCGGTGAGCAATTGAACGGAAAACTATTTGCATCCTCAGAGTAACTGATTAAACTTGGCATTAGTTTTACACATAAATTAAAAAAATAAAACTTTTCTTGCCTACAAATAATTAGCCGTTTTTTTTTCTTTTTGACAAATTATTCTTAGTATAAAAAATACAAAATCCGTCCCTCTTAAGGCGTGTCTCCTGCCATGTTTTGGTCTACACAATACACATAAAACATCTCAACAAAACAAAAACAAATACATATTTGTCCATGGTTCCTCTACACAAATTGTCTATGAAATGTTTTTTCATTCCCGAAACAATGTTTTGGAAAACATCCAGGGTTAGAATCAGAGTCTTCAAAAAATATTTTCTATGACAGTCAAAAGGGTTATTAACAAAGTATAGTACATACATCAACTCGTAGGGTTCGAATATTATAATTTGTAGCACAACATCAAACCCTGCGCTGAGCTGAACTATAGAACTGATGGTAATCATTTTTATATTTGTCATATTTATTACACAAAATACATCCTAGTGTAATATAATCCGGGAAAAATGATCATATTTTTTTACGAACGATCCTGCCATTAGTATAGTACATAGTACGAACTACGAAAATATAGTACAAACACGATATTCATTTATCGTACGAAATATAACTCTGAATACATCCCCCGTGCGGGTGAGACTTATTGACCAAAACTATCAAACCTCTTTGTCGAAACCAGAACATTTTGTCCGAAACATTTTAGAGCAGGAAACGTCGTTTGAAACATTTGATTATGTGTATGTGTAGACTGATTTGTGTAGTGTGTAGACCAAAACATTGGCAGGAGACACACCTTTAAACGCGCTGATGTAAGAAAACAGCTTACAGCCAAAAAATGTTTACCTTGTTGTTAAAATAAATTCATTATCATCAACAGCATGCAAATACACAGCCAACTGTTGTGGATCATTTATTATGTAAAATTGCGTACAATTTAGTCGTCTAGACTTTTAGTCGGGTAACCTGCTTGAAGACTGCAATCAGGAATGCCACGGGCCAGCGGGGCTTAAACCTCTTAGCTTGCGGGCACATAAAAGCTCTTGATGGTCTAACTGCCGTAACTACTTAGAACGTCATGTCCCGTCTTGCATTAAACGCCCCTTATTATTTTAAATTCGAATTCCGAATCTTTTTAATATAAAATGTACAGTAAACGTCAGCGCTTAAACTGAAACATGAACGTCATCGGAATTATCAGTACAATGGGGCCTTTTAATAATGTCAACTTAACCGAACCTACAAGTACCAACAAAATTAACGATTTGAATTTAACTTTACTTAATAAGATTACCTTTGACGTTTATTTTTTTATTATAGGTAATCAATGCCATCTCGTTATCTATATTACTATTAAATCTTAAGAGAAGCAGTTTTTTCAAGAATTAATAACTATTAGGTTTATTTTTTATTAATTGAATATTAAACTATATATTTTACTGACGTCACCTAACTAATAAATGGCATACATATTAAAAACTAAATAAAAAGTCACCCCACCCAAAGATTTAATTCTTACCTATTTAAAAGGTCTTAATTATTGCTCCAACATTTTTTTCTTGCAACAAAACATTCTTAACAACCACTTAACAAGTATTTTAAAGGACCAAAACAAACTTCTAAAAGCGATCTTAAATTCGTCCCTTTAGGTATAAATTAAGCCAACTTTGACGGCTGTCGGTGGCACAGCGTCGTCGTAGCTCCGTAGCGCTTTCGTAGCGGCTCGTAGCTCACTCAGTGCTACGACGCCAATCCCGCGGCCGCGTCCGACGTCGAGTTTGATGTAGCGCAACTTCTTCCAGTAACGTTAAGTGAATTTACGAACGCTATAAAACAATAATAACTGATATTTTTATTTTATATTTAACGGGATGATAAACCCTAATTATTTCAATTGAGATATTATAGTGGTTTTTGTTATGACAAGTTTATTTTTTTGTTGAAAAGTTTAGTGTTAAGTTTGTGAAGCCAAAATTATTAAGTGGAATGAGAGGAGAAAATAATTTACAGTGAAAAATAGCCTCGATTTTTTTTTTCAAAATGATGTCGCCGACGTTTACTAAGCAGTTAATATGGATGACCGCCATATTTTTCATAAAAGGTAAGCAGTAATTTTTTAACGTCATCGCTTGTCGCTATCTCTTGGGAATTTTTGAACAAAAAATGTTTTTGAAGTGTGAGATTAAATTAAAACGATAAATTTAAATTTAGGTCGCACCAAATTAGACATGGTTTTCAGTTGCATGTTACATAATTTTATTTATTATTTTATTTTGGTATTTGGATGGATGTGGATTGATTATAAACGATTTATCTTTGTGTTCTCTTAATCTTTATCTGTAATTATGAAGTATATTTTGTTTTTATATTGATTGTTGTTTTTAATGAGTGTGATATCTAAAGAAAAAAAGTAATACTGATAATAAGATTGTAATACAAGGTTTTAATAATAGTTTTAATGAAAGTAGGTGTAATTTGCGGTTCAGATGAACAATCTTAAGATAAGCAGAACGAACCACTGTTGGAGGACGAAAAGCTACGCCAGCGTGTCAAATCGGTAATTTTGTTTGAGTTTGTATGCAATGGATCGTGACAAGTTGACAAGCGAGCGAGGCGCTCACTTCGTCATTGTGAGCAAGCGGCATCATGTTTTCACCCTTGGGGATATACAGGAAAGGGTGAAATGAAAGCAACCGTCATTTGTGGCACAGAGGCACAATTAACTCGAACAGACATATAATTAATGTACGGTTGGTCCTTTCCTTAATTGAAAATTTCATTTTGTAATACCAGTGGTGAGCGAAATGCGCTAACTGGCTCGTTTGCAGATTGACTAACTGATGGTTATGAAATGTTTATAAGAATAACTTTACACGAAGTTTCCTTATGGATTGATAATATAATATAAATTGTCTAATTGTGGAGTTCTTAAGAAGGAGGTACGTGGTACCTGTTCATTACACATTATACTCCTTATTTAGTATGTTCTAAATAGGAAACGCTATGAAATATTAATTTTATTATAGAACTTATACATACTCGAAGCTTTATTATTACTAATAACTCATAATTCTAACTTATATGTATCCGGCCAAAAACTATTGCACCATTCATTGGCTTTGTTATTGATTTTGAGCAATGAACTATAAGGTACTTCACCCAAAAATTATACTAAAGCTAAATTTGAGAGGTAAGTATGCATCTCGTTTAGTTACTTTATAAGACTATACCATTAACATAACGTGCCGATATAAGGTGTACCGCTCACAGGTATGGAAGCACCATTAACGTAATCCGACACTTTGATTACTTGCTCGGAAATCACGTCTGAGAGGATAAATATTAATGAATCATCCATTACGTAGGTAAAAGAATTATTTATTTTTTATGCCGCCGCCGCCAGAATGAATAAAATACAGGGATTAATACCGACCACGTTAAAAATCTGCATTGATGTGGAGACACTCACATGCATAAATAAAATTTTCAAACAAACAGACACTATTTCGGATTTTTCATATGTAAAAATAAAAAGACTTTGTTCAATCGGTACGGCTTAAACTTAGGGCTTATTTTCACTAGAAACTTGATAGTAAGAATAAAAGTGTAAATTAATATATAACCATCTAACTCATATTATTAAAACTACAGTTAATTTAACTGTGATGTAAATTACTGTCTACCAACTTTTTTTTACACATAATGAAGTCGGAAAATAGCATAAAGATAACATATTCTACGTAATGGCGTCATCATGTATGATTATGGCTTCTGCTTCCACGCACGGAATCTCAACAGCACATTTATTTACTAAATAAACTCGAGCTTACTCTCTTCAGTTAATCCACAAAATGTCCAGCTTTTATGCTGAAATAGGGAGGTTAAACACTTTTTATAGAGTTTTCTGTGCATGAAGTTTAAATGCAATACAATCATGTGCATTTATGAGAAGCAGTTGACTTAATCATAGCAAACAAGGTACCGAATTTTAGGGTTCCGTAGTCAAAATTAACCCTTATAGTTTTGCCATGTCCGTCTGTCTGTCTGTCTTTCTGTCCGTCCGCGGTTTAGTTCAGAGACTCTTAGTACTAACTAGAAGGCTGTAGTTTGGCATGGATATACATTTTAATCATGCCGACAACGCTGAAGACAAAATTCTTTAAGATTTTTTTTAGGGTTCCTCTGGTACACGTGAAGTGGGGGTTATTTTTTTTATTCATGACTACCTAAAAATAATGGGAGTTTGCTAAAAACCAGCTTGCTAGTGTACTACTTATTTTTGTTAGAGTCAAGTGTCACCACCAGCGAAACTGTTGTATTTGGAAATGTGAAAAAAATCACAGTAGTGTATATAATGAATTTAAAAGTAAAAATAAACATCATCAAGTAGGCTTTACAGGTTATCGAATACCAACTTAAAAAATATACTTGTACAAGTAAGAAATTTGGTACTAAAAATATCTTAGAAAGATATTTTGATGAATGTTACCTGTCTTAAACAGGTACCTAGTAGTATTGAACAACTACGGAACCCTACTTTATGAGTATCTCGCTAGCTTCAGTTCTACTCGTTTGATCAACTACATTATTTACTTGATGCAACTCATCGTGCTGAATCAACTCGGCTGAATCAAATATTGCTGTAGGGATGCGTCAATTATCTGGTTATATAAACTTTATAAATTAACAAACTATCCATCTTTAATTTAGTGAGTAGAGCTGATATGGCTGATATTTTAGTACCAAATTTCTTATCTGTAATAAATTAATAAGAATCAGAAGATGATTTAGTTCTAAACATCCCTCTGCTCGACTAGCCTCTGCCCTTTTAAAAGCCGTTCCCTCAGATACAGTTTGTTCAGGTGTTGTGTATGATCCTGAGGATTACTTGTATAAACAACTAGGACGACGTTTTTCTTGAAAAAAAAAAAGTATATTTTTTAATTTAATTTCAAACAACATTAAAGTCTTATGAAACAATCTCTAAGATGATAGCTTTGTTGGAACGTTATCAAGTTTGTAACGGAGAGTCTGTCAACTTGTTCAAAAGCCTTTTGACTTTTCAAAGAGCAGCGTCAGTATTATTGCACGCTGCAGTCTGTCTTGTGCATATAAATTAGAAACTATCGTGTCTTGGGGCTCGAGATAAAGGAAACCGTTGAAGACATTGACAGCACCGCTAATGGGTTTTCTTCTTAGAAAACATATCTATTATGTGACAAGAAGATAAGCAAATACCTGCTAAATACCTAGCAGAAGATATAGCTGCAATAAAGAAACAACTATGGATGGCGAAGGTTTTATTTTATCTTAATTGTAGACCTGCTTGCTTAATCAAAATAATCCTACCAGATATTTTAATTCTTACATGACATTTATAATCTATCTACTACAATAGGTATATTTTTTGTAACTTAAAAACTGTATTTCTATAATTATCTACCTATCCAGTAGGAATTGAAAATTATTGTCTTGTTCGATTAGAAACAAAATAACGAATTAATTACGTACAATCAATAACTTTAATTTGTAGGTACAGCGCAAACAGACCCAAATATGAAGTTACGTCTTAAATTACACATCATCTTGAAATAACCTTTAGACTTGGTGAACATTTTATTGTATCAAATGTTGTCAATTATGCCTGCTTGAGACGTACTCGTATGTGAATGTGTGTAATATCAAGTTGACTGGAGCCCCGGAGGACGAATGCAAAAGTACCCTACCATAAAGTCTTTATATTTAGCCCAATAAAGCGTGTATTCTACGAAGATTATAATTTAGACATTATAACTTGTTAAATGCAAACTGTAAAAAACAAGAACATGTTAAAAACTTATAGAATAAACTTAAAGTACCTAGCTATCTATATACGATATTTTTAATTGTTAAATGAAATGCAAGTGACAATACACTCTCAACTTATACCATGTTAATTGTCTCGTAGGTAATAGTAACTAGTGGCTCTGTGAGCTGTAGACCTAGCGAGTTTGTATATCTCTTTATATTTATTTTATCTCCACAAACATCCCCGACGACCGGACCCCTTGAAATTTAATTAACTTAAATATTTTTTTTTATTTATATATATATATATATATATATATATTTTATTGGTTGAGAAATGTGGCCTGTAGAGAAAACAGCCTCAGCGGTAGACCTTGTAAACTGGCAACCCAAATAACTCCGTCATTTTTTTAAATTTCCAAAAACTGACTCAACAAAAAATTCGTTTAATTTATCGAACCTGCTCACAAAATTTCACGAGAATCGGTTGAGAAACGCGACCTGTAGAGTGAAACAAACAGACAGATGGACAGACACGACATACAAAAGCAATTTTGGCCAAGCTGAAACGGAGACGCTTCGTTAGTTCAAAATATTTGTGAATATAATATACTCATAAATAAATCCATAATTGTTGCACTTTTATCACAAATGAAATTAGTGTCTATAACATTCGTTTACTAATCGAATCACTTAAGAAATTTGTAATAATACTTAATATACCTAGTTTGTTATCGGTATCTGCGCTGAAATTCCTTTATCTTAATTCATAACTAAACTAGTGTTCGCTAAGTCAGAACAAAGTTCTTCGTTCTACAAAGGAAAACGAAGTTAGTAGGTAGTAGGTACTTTGTGTCATTTCTATATAGTAGTAATTACAACATAGTTATTCACAAAGACTTCACTTGAACACGTTTATACGTTCTTTTTAAATCTTAATTACCTACATTTGTAATTATAAAACGGAAAATTTAGTCGACCTACATTACTAAGTTTTAGTGCAACGTATCTCTGTCTGTAATAATATTATTTGTAGTTGAATCTTCAATAAGTACTAGGAAACCACCCACGTCATGGCCATTGCAGAAAAAGCACTGTGACTATAATTTTTTAAAACCTATTTGGGATATGTGTGGATTTTAAACCTATATTTGTTACATCATGGTTCAAAAGTTAATATGCCTATTTTCCTCAGCATGTAAGATATTAACTGTTACCGTAGGTACTGAAGCATCGGGCCTCGTTGGTCTATGTGCCATGTAGAATGATGCTGGCGGTATGATTCTTTTTAGAATATATTCGTTCTTCTACCTAGTTTAAAAAGAGAGCGATAGAAACTTCATACGAGCTTGGCCGGGGTGTTTTGACGTTCTTACTTGCCGTCCGCCGTCGTGTGCGAACGATAGTATTATTTCCAGTGCTAAAGTTGTAAAATTGAATATAACAGAAATATTTATAAACAGTGTGTTTTTATTAAGTAGCGGGCTGTAGCTAAAGTGGCTACAGCTGCTACAGTATGCTTGCTCTGGTTTGTTTTAAATTGAACTTTATAGAGACTTTGTAGAGCCATCTTATCGGACCCCGTTGAACCGTAAACGCCATTTATGAATATTTTAGCTCTCGACTCTCCTTCCTTCTTACAAAGTTGTGGCTCACTGCATGCGGGCTACTACAACAATGACCCATTTCATGGAAAAATTATCTCACTCTTTGGACTTACCTACAAAGTTTAATAATGTTTATACTATCCAGAAATTGGCCAAGGCCCGTAAGATTGATATTACATGTTTTGCTGTCAAAAAGGAATCCTTATAGTTTCACCATGTCCGTCTGTCTGCCTGTCCGTCCGCGGCTTAGTTCAGAGACTCTTAGTATTAGAAGGCTGTAATTTGGCATAGATATACATATTTATCATACCGAAGAGGGGGTTATTTTTTTATTCACGACTACCTTATACAACGTGTTACAAAAAATACCAAAAAAAATAATATTTTTACCAATTTTCCCATCTCTAGAGATCAGCTGTGTCAAAGAATATTCGGACCAGATATGTCATTTTAGGTCAATGTGCCTATTTTTACCGCTATGGTTAAAAATGTTTACGCACTACTTGTACCATAACATTCATATTAGAACAATTAATTTCAAATGAAAATTAAAAATGAAAAAACTACAAATAAATAAAAAAAGTTTTGTTAAATAATTGTTATAATAACGAACTAAATATTTCAAAATAATATTTATGTTTGTAAATACGTAAGCAAGATAATTAAGGCAGAAAATAAAATATTTTCTAACATAAATTGATTTAAGTACATCTTTTTTAAAAATGTAGGCACAAATGGTGTACAAATACTTTTCCGTTCTGAGAATCGATAGTCTATATTTTAAGTGTCAATTGGACACTAGAGATGGGAAAATTTTAATTAAATGCCTGTGATGAAGAATATTCTTTTTTTTGGTATTTTTTGTAACACGTTGTATAGTGTGAGGTATCGTTAGATTGTAACTGAACATTAGATCTCTAAAATAATCAAAATTGACCATTGATCGTCTAGTAGCAGATCCATACTACGTTGTGAAAGTAACCCAAACTCTTTTAGAAATTTACAATGTGATCATCTTTATTTTATGTTTTCTAACTGTGGAATTATACAGTCGCCTACTCAACTTCTATGTTATTCCTATATAATTATTCGTCCCTATCTTTCGCCCGAACCCGAACACAGGAGTACCAGTTGCCAGCCGGCAAGCAGCCTACTCCTGATTACCCATGTTCGCTTGACTGAAAGAATAAAGTCACCAGGAAATCCCAGCGACTTTATTAAGCAATACTAACTTCGTATTCTGAAAAGAACTTCGAAGTTTATTGCTTTTGCAATAAGAGCCCAGATTCCTGAAATGGATCACAGGGATTATTACATGATATATGTAATTTAAAAGGTATAAAAAGGTGGCTCCAGGACTGCCATAGGGAGTCCTTAGAGCCGGCGACGGGTGTGTCGTCTGTAGTTCTGAATAGAACTTCTAGTTCTTAGAGGAACTTTCGTTGAGTGGCATTTCCTCAACAGAATGATCAATAACCAAGTTTCTCTAATGATACTACCCGGAGACGACTATCCTAGCCCTACACACCAGGACACCCTTTTCCTTAAGCTATGCTAACTGTATTGAAAAATACGGTTACACAACCCCTCTGTGTCTTCCAATATACCGTCCGATAAGGGATCTAGTAATATCCAGCATTGACGAGGAGACTAGTTCTAGCTCCCTCAGCTGGATGATTACTAAGACCTTAGAACCCAAGCAAGGCAGCAGACTAGAAGCAAAAACCCGAGACGCACACACAATAGAGCAAACCAGCCATCGTGACGAGTGAGAATAAACGCTCCACCAACGCGCTCTCTATGAGTCACTTCCCACTTCCCAATGCTCCTGTCCTCCCCTCACCACAGAGGTGTAGGAAAAACGTTAAAATTATAGACAACCCCGAAGGGTTGTCTACAGCGGACCCTAGTCCGACCGGTGCGCCTTAAGCGATGGAAGGAGACCGAAGTCCCATCGTTGCAAGCGTAAGCTTCTCGTTGTAAGCCGAAGCTAGTGGACGACGTCCAATCGATACTAGCCGAAGCGTTCCCGATACGGCTGAGCCGTTATAGTAACCTTTTGGGAGGCTAAGCCCGTCTTCCACCGAAGTGTCCGACGTATTGCGTTCAAGTGTGTGTTTTTAGGATAGTCCACACGTGAACCAGCGCCCATGATGGTAAACCATCTTCCAACGAGCAAGCTCGAAGGGATGACCTCACAGCTAATACTGACTGTGGTCTCATATCTGGATTGCTCCTGCTTACTGGATCTTCGTCTATCTGAACGGTACTGCCAGGGTAGATCTGCTCCAACTTCATATCTCCATATCTCCATACCTCCGCCGCGCGTCTCCGTGCCTGAGACCGCATATGAATCTAAAGACTCATTTCAGCTATCGCTCTGAATATAGCTTTACAACCATCATCAATGCCCGTACAGTCCACTGCTGGACTATGAGCCTCCTCCCCTTGCAGCCATATGTGTCGATATTACATCGCACAGTTGATTCGGTAATAAATCATACATGATGATATTAGCCAGAGCAGTCCACGTCCAGTTTCTCGTTCTCAATTAATAAACTCGTTCCAGTATGCCTCTTCACAGACTTATGTCTTGAAGGCAGCCACTATGTCCTCCGCTACCTCTATCTGGGATACTTACTGGGATAATACTTGAAAGACTATCGTCGACACTAATCAGTCTGAGGTCCACCGCGCATGAATGTGGACAAGTCCCCATCCACGACGATGTATTCAAGTCGCTCTACGCGTCTCGGACAATCAGCGGTTGAGAGCTAGACATGCGTGGTAGCGGCATTCATAGCAGCTCAATGGTTACTCCACATCTTCATAGGTCAGATACGGAAATCTCTCCACAGACTGGCGTCTTGAAGGTAGCCACTAAGATATTGTTAACTCCACTATCAGGGGTAATGATTAGTGTACTTATCACGCCTAGGATGCGACCCATACACCAGCTCAGAGCTAGACATGCAGTGTCAACAATATCATAGCAGCGATAGTTATACCTCAACTTCATGCGTCAGATAAGGGTCCTCTATTAGATGGTCAAATATAGTGCATTATGTGATCAGTCTGATCCAGCGGCCGTGACCGCTTTCATTAGGTCATCTAGGAGCGTAAACCCTATGATTCCCTTGATTTTCATTTTTGACCATCTCGGATGGGATATGTCATCCATAGAGGAATAATTAACCGTTCCCATATCAAACAGACAGCACGCCAGTCTTCAGGGACCGAAATCCCGTCGAAAGGCAGTGAGAGGCTGTGCAGCGCCTGCGACTTTAAGTTCGGCAATTATTTCACTTGGTTTTCCAAGTATATACTCCTACTAGTCTATTTTTGCACTTTGACAATAATGTCAATTTTCATGAACTTAACGTTCCGCCAGCCATCTATTCCTAGACGGCCAACTCCCACCATATATTATTCGTGACACGCATCGACGGTACGCGCTAGGTCAACACGACTTTTTCCTAAACTTTGTTCTATATTTCTGAAACTCACAATGCAAACGTATCTCAGTCTCTGCACCCCAAGTATGCATTTAGTTTTGCGTTATCTCTTTTAGTTTCTGAGTTATTAATTTTAGAAATATCAAAAACGTCCAGTACAAGAACGTATTAAAATTAAAAAAATACATTACAAGAACGTATTAAAAAAATAAAAATTCTCTTAATTCGTCTCAAATCTTTTATTATAACTTTCTCTATGTCATACAACAGACACATGTTGTTCTACACAGTTTTACTTTTACATTAGGGTCGTGGGGAGTTACAAGATAGGTTTTATAAAAATAATGGGGGTTTGCTGGAACCATTTTTCAGAAATAGAAGTTTCAGAAATATGTTATGTTTTCAATAATAGCGCAAAACATCGAAGTTCCAAGCATTAATCAAGGGAACGTATTTAAAAAGTTTTGGGCTGCCTTCATTATGGTTTATAGCCGGTTTAGACGGAAACTTGGTTACTGTTAGAAAATTCCTGTGCGGAAGGGTCGGCGACCGAACACTCTAACAGCTCAATAAAGCAATTAAGTTTATATTTAGTGTACTTTATTGCCTAGAATTTTTGATGCACAAATTCTGAACAAGGTTTCTGTAAGAAACATAAAATGAATTTAAATTTAGCAAATTGTAGTTTTTGAAAGATTAGTTCTACATAGCGGAACTTTCAACTATCAAAAGTAATATTACGTAGATATACCTATAATTTTACAAAATACAAGTGTAAGATGGTTTTTGTGTTTAAAAATCTATTATAATGTCTACACAAAATATGCTACATTGCAATGGATACACTCAAATTGTAATTCCATTTTTGATAAATAAGTATCATAAGTTTATGGTACCAGAGTGGAGTGGAAGGTAAGCGTCGCGTCGTGTCTCACTCATCACATCAACAGCTCATATACGTCCCCACCGAGGGGCTCAAGCCTACCCTGAATTAGGGCGATTAGGCCTTAGTCGACCACGCTGGCCCAGATCGGGTTGGTCGACTTCACAAACAACCTTTGAATTTCTTCGCAGGAGTGTGCAGGTTTCATCACGATGTTTTCCTTCACCGTAAAGCGACGAATAAACGTACATATGAATTCGAAATTCGAAAACACATTGGTACGTGGTGGGGATCGAACGCGCGTCTCCGGACGGGAGGCAGCGGCCCTAGCCACTAGACCACCGATGCTTTTGTCTCATAATCATATCAAAATAGAAAGGTAAAGCTTCACGATGCTACGAAGCTTTTTAATGACTAGTCGCAAGCTTTAATCTTTTTACTTTGAAGTTAATTTATTCTCTAGTTGATTTAAAAATTGATTTAGAGTACAAGAATTTAGTTAGCAAGAGACGCGATCCTGTTGAACTTTGTGCGGGTCGATGAAACTTTAATCAACTTGCCTTCTTTTTATGTCAACTTTTATTGTGAATGAAAGTTGTTATTTTTTATAAAAGATGGTGATTTCCTCCTTATAGAGTAATATTAAAATTCGAGGAACTAAGACTCGTTTTTCTTTATTTCTTGATAGATTAGACCACGATCTGAATAATATTAGAAATAGATATACTGGTGTTAATATTATAATTCACAATAATGGACAGTGTGTCCAAAATGGGCGCTCAGCTTTGCCTGTAGTCCTAAACATACAAGAAATAATTTAGAGGGCTATTTTGTAATTAATACTAGTCTCAAGCATAAAAAGTAGGAGGTTTTAACATAAAAGTAGCCAAGTTAATTAAAATAAGGTCAAAAAGCTTTCAAACTCGTTACCTACTTTATTACTAAGTCCTGTAAATTAACTGTACATTTAGTAATAAACTAAATAAATATACTACTTTCGGAAGCTAAGTTCCCGGGGATATGTTACAAAATGATTTACATACACGTGTGTGGTAAGGGTCGCTTGTGTAAGAAAAAAAGGCTTAGAACACGTCAAACCCAACTATTGTGGGTTCCATAACACGAAGGAAACATGAAAACTTTTTTAGACGGTGTGGTCGCAACGGTGGTCATACAAAAATTGTACAAGTAGTTTTAAAAAAAAAACATTTGCCTAACTACACTAACAACAGACTAGCCATGAAAATATTTTAGCTAGCAAGATAAGGCAAATATTATTCGAAGTAAGGTAATACATATTTTTTCTTTTCAATATAAGTTAAAAATCCCCTACTTTAACCTATAAATATTGATTAGATTTTCGACGAGGATATTTATTCACTTCGCGCCTGTGTTTGGCATTTACCTATACAGAGAGAGTGAGACAGATAAATATACTCGTAATGTCACGTCCAAGGCCCGTAACAAGCGTCCGAACTGGCAAAGCCATGACAATTAATAGGTTTTTCACCATTTTGGTACGGAACTCTAAAAGCTTGGGTTTATTTTATAGAGTTTACGCTTGGCTTCAAGTATTTTGGGGGACAGGTATTCTTGCGGGAGTGCTGTGCGAGATAGTGTAAGGGATTGTGGTTGACATTTTATTATTGGCTAGCAACGTGAAATTCCCCGTGGATGGCGGAATGAGAGATATTACCCAATAACAACTTATTATATTACTAATGGTAGTACGGGTCACAGCTGTTCACTAAAATGATTATGAAATAAATATCAATTTCAATCTTTTTGCCAGTATGACATCTTCGGGAATATTTTTTTTCGTATGTGTGGAGTATCCACATGGCGGTCTTTGGGGTCATGTTTATAGATATTTAGGGACTTTTCTTGGTGGTAAAAACATAGAAAGCTAAATATTAATACATAAGAGTTTCAAAAAGTGTAAAAATCGCGAGACTTTTTTTCGAGAACTTTTTAATAGTTGTATTATATTCTAATGTGAACGACCTTTTCACTATTTTGTTGTTTAAGTCCTCTTGGCATGTTGATGCAAGTGACTATAGGTGTTTTATCTAATGACAATAAACCATCTTTAAGCCTTTATAAAATATCATTCATGATAACATATTTTAAAGATACTTAATTTATACAAGAGTTTATTTTGTTGTTTGTACTTGTCACTTGTTTGAAGCAAACAAGAAAGGTATTATTGTTACCGGATCGCCGCCGCCGCTGGGAATAAAAAGCCTTCATAAGCTCCTTTACATTGAAGCGGCCTACTGTATGCAATGACAGTAGATTATTTTAACAGAATAATAATGATCATCAGCACGATAGCATAGCACTTGTTATCTACCTATCTATTTATCTATCTAGCATTGCAATAAAATCGCTTCTTAATTATTATTTTATACGAATGCGTTTTTAAGATATCTAGAATAAAAATCTAAATATCTACAGCATCTAATAGTATTCGTTTAAATGTCTATAAAAAAAGTTTTTTTTTTAAATCTACCACGGTTTGTATTAACAATATTTTACAGCGTAGTTTAATAGCTTTGTCACCCTAGAGTGGATATACGACGGTAATACTACAGTGAGATAATATCACGAGACGTAGTATATTACTGTAACTAATCTTAACTCAACGTTTTCTTCTTTCCTTTCTCAAAAGTATCTTTTAAACAAAACCTTCACCTGCATTTGTCTCAAGCCGTTGTTCTAACTAAGACGACTCACGCTAGCTAGTGAAGCCCCATACTCAGTTTCAGTTAAAAATAAACACAATCTGAAATAATTTTTATTCAATTTATACATATCTGGAACTGTCGTCAAATTCGTAAGGAGATAATTTTTTTTACCTGCAGTAGCTAAATATATTGATCGGTATTTATGTATTAGTATAATAATGGCAATTAGACTAGCGCTTAGGCTAGAAGTTATAAAACTACAGTTTATAATGGGATACGTAATTTTTAAGCCTTGAATATTATCAAGAGTGTAGTGTGTAAGCTAGTCTTTTCTATCCCAAAAAATCATTTAATAACAATTTTTTTTTAATGAAATTAATAAATGTCAGAATTATTAAGATAAATTATCTAGTTACACACTGTGTGGGTAGGTGCTCTGCGTTAATCACAATAAATTTTGAATTGGCTTGAGATGGTATCTTTGTTTTTCTTAAACTAGACTATAACAAGTACTACACTGTACATTTTATTAGACGCAATCGCCTGTTAACAACTCCAGCTTCCATTAGCTATAAAAGGTTTTAAAATCAATAAACTGCTTCAATGCATTTGATTAGACAAAGTAATCACCGAAGTGGAAGACTAACTAAGCCTTAAGTATTAAATATTGATAAATTCTTTGAAATACACAGTTTCTTAAATATATTCAGTAGGCGGTTCTTTTGGTGTAAAAATAGCTGAAAAATGTTTAATTTTTTAATAAATCATTAACATAATTTGATATAGTTCTTGATCTTAGTAGTACTAAACTACTACTTTTGCTACATCAACTTCACTTTACTAACCTTTCTATTTATTCTGCAAACATTTCAATTGACTTAGGTACCTAGTAATAACCAAAGTGACAAAAACCTTTTCTTAAAATAACGTTTATGAACCTATGTTATGTTTGCATGGTCTCTGTGGGTATTTGGATAAGAGGATCCGCATCATTCTCACAAAATTGAAAGACCTCATGTGATAAGCCTCTACTCACGTCGGACGAGTCGGCGCGCGGCGCGCCTACATTTCATCAAATTTAACATATTGCTCCTACCTTGTTTATACATATCGCAAGTCGCACTTTTCACTCACTTGAATTTAGACCAATTTAAACGCAGAGGCGTAAATGTGAGGCACAACCTCCGTAACAATAAATATAAAAACAATCTTGTTGTAGATATGCAAAGTTGGCATAATCTGAACGGCCAATATATTTCATCGGTCCCGAAGTTTATAATCGCCCGCCGGACGGCGTACTACGTGATTCACCTTCCATCGGTTTATTTAAGTGTAGATTAAAGAAATGGCTATTAAGTATTTGGTAATCAATTTTATGATTATAGTGAATTTTTTGAGTTGCCGTTGCAATTAATATATGACATATGACGTGTAACAGTGTTGCCAATAAATAATTTCTATTTCTATTTCATGTCTGATCATGCGTGACCTTTGGCAAAATGCAACTGAAGCCGCCCATATTTTCTTCCCTGGTCCTGTACATAACACAAAAATATTCAATTTTAAGTTTCACTTGCTTTTGAATTTTCGTTTTATAACTTTACAGATCAAAATCAAAATAAGAAAATAGAAAATATATTAAGTAGTGTTTTATTAATTATCTTCGTAGTATAGGTAATATACTTCATATTAGTTAAATAATGTCAAAGTGCCAAATCTATTTAGCCGCAGATGACGAAACAAACAAACTTTCAAACAAGCTTTTTATTTGCTATAAGTATTTTACCACGAGCGAATATATATTATCAAATCTACTCTAGTATTTTCAAATAACACGCAACGGTAATGAAATTACACTTCTTTTTTTTAATGGCTTCTGCTGATTTGCAATTGAGCCAGTGTCAAGTAATCAGCTTAATTTCTTATATTACATCGATCTTGCTGTCAAACTCTCAGAAAGACTCTCTCTCTCTCTTATATGTCACTGGTAACTTTATTTATTATTTATTATTATACTATTTTTGTTCTATCAGACCAATTAACCCTTGATTAAGATGGCTGTCACATTGTCACGAGCTACATATTGGCAATTTACTGTCAAAGGCTCGGTCTTTGTTTTACGCCTAAGACAAACCTTTTATATCATTATATCATTGTGATGTTATAACATTATAGACAAAATATTTTCTTTTCTTGTTAGATTGGCTTATGTGCATTTTTTCTTGTAAACATAATAAGGTTCGATAAATTATAGGGTTTTTTTATCGATTCAGTTTACTGAAATCTTAAGTTGTCAAAAAATGTAATAACAATAATAATAAGATAGATAAATAAATCGTTTATTTAGTGGTACAGCACAAACACAACAAAACAATTATACACCATGAAATTTACATCGGTTTGTTCCCGCCGTGTAGTGATAGTACCCGTCAAACTGAACAACTTTTCACGAAAAAAAAAATTCCAGTGACAAAAAAATTTTTAGTCTCTCCATACAAAATGGGTCGCTCGGGAGTCTCACTTTGTATGGAGAGACCAAAAATTTTTTTGGTCACAGGAATTTTTTTTTTTTTGAAAAGTTGTTCAGTTTGACGGGTACTATCACTACACGGCGGGAACAAAACGATGTGAATTTCATGCTGTATAAAATGTTTAAAGCTTAACAACCTACTACTATGCCGTGATAAGTACCGCACCCTCAAATAGGCCCTAACTCAGCATAATGCTGTGACGCTAGTCGTGTCACAACGCTGCACTGTTATTCTGTTTGTACCTGTGGTAGTGCAAGTGCGCCATCAAAGTCAAAGTCTAAATTATTTATTTCCATAGGATGTTATTACATCACCTAGATCCGTCATTACATTTTTTGGGTGAATTCACTAACACAATGGCGGAATCTGTGGAGAAGAGCTCACCGAAGAAACTCCACATCAGAAAAGAGACTAAAGATTTTTTATATATTTTTTTTATATTATAGAATAGAATGGACAGAAGTGAAGTGGAGTGATATATATATATATATATATATATATATATATATATATATATATAATAAATGTATGTATCGATAATTAAGTACCTATATGTACACAATAATAATTGTTAATTTCTTTATTTATTTTTTACTATTAACCTACCCATGCCTGCCTCTAAGAAAATAATAGTTTGATATACATTCAAGTTTATCTAGTGCAACACGATGATTGCAGGTAAAATGTTTAACAATTAATCCGTTGTTTACTACTGTACGTACAGCCTTCTATTCATTCTATTCTTCAATAAGACATTTATTCACGGTACAACCAAACACTGGACCTCCTTGCTTCGCAATCGCAGTAAGAAGTTTAAACTCTATGCGAGTACTCCAGATTTAACGACGTTTCATCTAAGGTCACAGAATCTAAGGTACCACGTACCAATGTGTTTCCAAATTTCGAATCCATATGCGTTTATTCAACGCTCTCACCACAAAACAAAAGGGGCCCCGCACCGCTTTACCTACTTTGTGCTCTTACGGTGAAGGAGAACATCATGAGAAAACACTGCTGCACACCCCTGCGAAGAAATTCTAAGGTTGTGTATGAAGTCGACCAACCCGCACTGGGCCAGCGTGGTCTACTAAGGCCTGATCGCCTGGGTGGGGACGTATATGAGCTGTTGATGATTGATGATGATTATTATGTTAGGAATCAAATTCATGTTACTTATTACCGTCCCAAGTGCGAATCAAACGCAGCATTGTAATTTTAACTAGTCTTTTTGTCTTTTTTTACTTTAATGAAAAATCTTGTTCTGTTGTTACAGAAGCTATAAGCTGCGATGACGAATATCGACTGATCCGCCACCTGATGCAGAAGTACGATGCATCAGTGCGGCCTGTGGAGAACTCTTCGCTACCTCTGCTGGTCACATTCGGCGTCTCCCTTCATCACATCATTGACGTGGTAAGTTGGAAATAGATGCATGAACGCTCCATAAAATGGACTTTGACTTTAAGGCGCTACGCCGAAAAAAAATTGTTGCGCAAGAGGTGTGTCTAAGGAAGACGGCGCGGGCAGCGCCCCGCGTCGGTCAGCCGCTCCCCGCGCCGCCCCGCACAGACCCCGCTCTAAAACATCGAGGCGGGTCTATGACCTCTGCGACAATGATAAAATATTATATTTGTTTATTTTGATGTAATCGCGCAAAGTATATTACTATGTATGATTCGCTCTTTGAGTATATATTTTTTATTTTATTTTAATTGGTCTTTAGTGTAGTGGAGTGTAGGGTAGTAATGATTATAATTTCACCTAAAAATAAAAGATTTAGTATTTCAAGATTCCAGACATTTTGACATTGTAATAGTAAGTATAATTTGAATTAATATAATACGGTCCGCCCGCGGCTACGCTCGCGTTGTGTAAGATTTTCCCGTGGGAATAAGCCTTTTCCCGTAAAAAGTATCCTATGTCAGTGTCCTATGTGTTCCAGGGTATAAACTAACTTTATTCCAAATTTCTTTCATACCAATCCGTTCAGTAGTTGTTGTCTTCCAGTATCTTCACTTCAAAATTATATAGGGGACAAGGGGAAAATAATTCCCGTTGTCACCACTTTAATTTATTTATAAAATACCTACAGATTTTCGAGTATTTTTATTCCATTGTTTCCAAACTGAAGTCAATTTATTAATTGGATGCAAAAAAATAAAAATGTGATGTTTATTTACGATTTACAATACGATCGATACGTATCTACTTATTTCTGATACGATCAATATTGTGAATGTTTCCGGAAATACATAATGTTTTCATCGTGTCTATTTTTTTCTTTGTGTTAGATTAAACAGAATGATCACTATAAATGTCTTTATAATATTTTTATCACACACACGTCACTTCAACACATCAATTATTTTTTTCTTTCACTGTCATTATGATGAGTAATTGGTACCAAAGAAATCTTATATCAAATATTTGGTTCAAATCAAGATCAAAAGTTTCTGTTTTGTCAATAAAATTGGGTATGCAAAGTTTTAAAAAAAGTATGCTAAATGCAAAACCATTTCGAGATATAAGGTTGGTTCCTAAATATATTTAGCATTTTTTTTTTGCTCAAAATACTACACGGTTGTTTATTTTTTATAAAATCATTTAATTTCCAAGTGCCCTCCAAAAAGTAACCTGTAGCCGTGCCATCCATGGTAGCTTTGACGTCGAAAAATGATTCATAAAAATCTTAATTTGAATAAAATATTTTTATTTGATTTGATATACGGCTGATTCTCTGCCTTGACAAACGAGATATATAAAAAAATTACACAAATTCTGTGCCATTCATTTGAATATCGCACAGAATCTTGCGCCACGTGTAAAGCTTGATCTGCTATTTAAATATATTTAATTGTAAAACTTTTACTTTAGTATTATATCAGACTGCCCACGCCGCGAAATTTTATTGATAAAGCATCGACTATTTGTGTTTACCATTGAAATTATTAGGGCGCTTGGTCTGGCATCACTAAAACACATTTGATGACATACGATGACAGCTAACTTCATACCTAAATTGTTTGCTTGTCACTAGGCAAAAAATGTATTTTATTCAGCCAACTGTTGTATATGTATGACTCACTTCAACCACATCTAGATAGATATAATTTAGCATCTAAGTAGCTTGTAGTCAATATGTTTGTCTGACGCACAACACGTCTTTCATTCTGACACGCTCCTGTGTCTCTATACCTCATGCATGGTGACCCTGCCAACACTGCCTAGTATGGACAGTCCTGTGCATCGCGATTCGCTAGTGATAAAAATATAACGTGTTCGTTCGTAAAAATTGTAATAATGAGTTAAAACGAGGATCTGATAGGATGTTTACGTGCTAAAAGTGGGTCTTTTTAGATGGGTGTGGAGTTCTTGAGGAAGCTGCGGCGACTCTTGAGACGGGCAAGAGGAGGGTTGTGTCGTAAAGGAGGTGCCTGATGTCTTGAGACTGTTTCGCTCTTTCAATATCGCAAGCTACCTCACGTCTCACGCTGGGTGGAACAATTCCTACCATGAAGTAAAGCTTTCTCAGTGGTGTCGGTTTCAGGGTGCCCGTGACTATACGTCATGATTCGTGGAGAGCCGTGTCCACATTTCTCGCATGGGCTAAACAAGCCCAAACTGGACTCGAATATTCGCCTGCTGAGTAAGCGAGAGCAAAACAACTCGTTCGAAGAACGCGTGCGCTGGCTCCCCAGCGGGTAGTGGTAAGGCGTCTCAGGATGTTGTTCCGGGCACCAACTTTACTCTTAAGCTTGCGGCAGTTCTCTCTTTATGTCAGAGATCGATCCCACGTGACACCTAAGTACCGTCAAAAATGTTTTTAAACTTTCATACAAATATACTCGATCAGCTGATCACCTTGTTTGAAAAAAATACGAGTTTAAAAAAGTTTTGGAACGAAAGTTGTTCAGTTTCATGGGCCGATTACCACACGAGAGGTTTTACGTTATTTTGCTAAGACGTTGACACGTTTTAGTTTTGATTTGTAACGGCAAAGCTAACGATGTCTCTTTAGAAATTCATTAAGTATTTTAGAATTTCTAAAGTGTAACAATATTTCCTTATATTTATTAGAGGTTCTATTTTGTCATAAAAACTAAGATTCTTGGATTTTTTTAATTTTTAACATTACCTCATTGTTTCCTTGGCAAAATAGTGCTCTTAACCGAGTTTCATCAAACCCATTAACTCATAGAAAAAAAAATGTTGTTTTTAATGGAATAGTCCACTAACCCAAGTTTTATCGTAATCAGAGCACTAACAAAATAATAAACTGTCAGTTAAAAAATATATGAGTTCATTTTGTTCAATATTATAATTATTTTTTTATAAATAATTATTACTCATCCAAAATATCATTTGAATAAAAATACTCGTAAATCAGTCATTCATTTTATAATTATAATTTGTAACGTGGGAGAACGGTAATATTTATTCCCACTGTCCCCTGTTTTTTTTTTCTTTTCGAGTGAACATACTGGGAGACAGCGGGAAAAATCCTTAGTTGTTCCCCCGTGAGGGATATAATCCTTTGACTGGAAATAAGACTTGGCCCCGCACACACTTGGCTGGTTTTTTGTAAGCTAGGTATAGGCTATAAAATTACGTAACGAGTATGCAAACTTGACTTTTGAATCAATAAATAAATTACCTACCTACCTAACACAATAAAAATAATTCTAAAAAACCGCATTTGGTTGAATAATAGAACTACCTAACTATTCCTCTCGCGCCTGCCTGTGTTGTACTATAAAAATAAAATGATCGACATCTGTAACTAGGTAGTATAATAATAACATCTAATTTGAAAAAAAAAAAAAATGTATACCTTGATGTGCCGTCCACTGTACATACACATATACCCTTTGCGTAGTGTACTCGTATTATTAATGTCGACCTTGAAAGTGATAGTATCACAAACTTGACTAAACCTTACTAAGTATACAAGCAGCAGGTATGGACCCAACCTATATTTATTTAATTAAAAATCAATTTAGAAATATTGTCAATGTAACGGATCGGACGGACGGATGTGATGGACCACCTACTCATAGTACGTCTTCTCCAAATAAAATTATTTCGTGAGCCGGGCGGCTTGGAGCGCCACCGAGCGCACATCCGTCGTCGGCAAAGATCATGGGCGACTGAGCTCAAAAAAGGAAAGTGATGACGCTAAGCTTCTCCGCACGTGTTTAACAGAGAAAGAAATAATGGTCGCGCGCTCCAAGTAAATGGCGTAAGTGCCAAATTTACTTTCTCAGTTTATATAAAAAGTACTAATTTGATTTGTAAATTGATTACGAAAAACATAAAGCAGTCGGAGACCTATCTTGTAACTAAATTTCGGCGACCAATAAATTACCATTTACCTCTCAGATTCAAATAACGAGAATTGAAGACGCTGCTTTGGATAACATTTGTATCGAGAAGATTTTTACCAAACATGTTTTGGCATTAGTGTAAGCGTAGATAATAGAGTCCAATAACATATTTTAGAAAATCAATACATTTACTGACGTAGATAATGAGATCTGATTCAACAAAAATCTTGAAAATTCCCGGACTAGCCCCTTAATAGAATATACGTCATACCTATTTTTTATTTATTTTTGACAAGGACCTAATGCTTGTGTCGCAAAATCGACGTATCAAGCGTAACCGGAATTTTGGGGGAGCGGAAGGCTCTTACCCCTAGTATTATAGCAACAGCCTAAGGGCGCCCACTTGGGGGCACGGACCTCGGCCTAGGACGTTGCCATGGCGAGAAGCGCGTGGGAGAGGAATGACCCTGACGGGGTCTTCCAGGATTATGCAGAACTTGATTGTACGTCATACCTACTCACCAAGAGGCGTAATTTAAATCTCAATAGTTTTTTTTTTAAACTAAACTACTCGGGTTAAAATGTCCAATAATCTATATAGCTTTTGGAAGTAAGCAGAAAATACAGACGCTAAAACAATTTTGAACAAAATAAAGGTGAAATGTATTTTATAAGAAAACTTGAAAAAATCATTAAATCAAAATTTATCAACTTCAAACATAACTTTCCATAAAAAGGTAAAAAATTGTTGCGGCATGACGTTTACATGAAAGGGTTAAAAAATATTACAAACTATATGAAAGAATCCTAAAATACAAATAAATATACTCGTATAACAACATAGGTGCTCTAAGAATCTCGAATGCATATGAGCACCGCTACTGGAACGATCAATCTACATCACGCGGCAGTCGCCCTTGTTCCCCATCAATGGGATTCATTTCTCAAACTTCAGCGGGATTCTCGCCAGTTTCGACAATTTATTCCCAAGTCGATTACAATTTGATGGGGATACAGATGTTCGGATCGGAAAGAGCTTTCCCTTCAGCTCTCATTATATGGGAACTATCTGTCAGTGTAAAAAAGGCTGATAAAATTTATCATTTTGTTAATCATTTCATTAGGTAAGGTAGAGTAGATAAGTTAATAAACAGAATAAGTTTTTAAAAGAAGTCAATATATCCCTTATACATACCCACCCACACAGATAAATATAAATATTATATATAAGTATACTATAGTAGCTACTTGCTTACATCTATCGATCTCTCGAATTACTCCTTACAATGAGAATGAGCCTATTTTCAGCTTCAGTAGGCGTAACAATTCAGTATATTACGGCTGTATCGCGCTGTATCGTTTAGATAAGTGCCAATTTTCGATACTTATTTAGAAAGGTCGAATACAACGGAACAGCCAACTCAGCTGTCATCCTGTCGACCGTTAATAATACCGTCACATTATATCAACACTTCTGATAGTTAAGACCCTTATTAATAGTATTATTAAAAAATACTTTACTACTGTGGTGCTCAGTAAGCAACTACGTAATTAATATTGTTCAATCTGGTATTAAATCTCTTCCAAGCGGAAATTTAAGTAAACAGTTTAAGGATAAACATTATTTATTAATTACCTGACAACATTAAATAGATGGATGGACAACATTGAAAAATCTTGGATGTTGTATAAAAGCTCTAGGAACTTGAGTTATGAGGATGGGCATCCCAAGGTTACACCACTTGAATTTAAAAGGCACTTAGCAACTTATTTGGAGTACTTGAAAGAAAGTCGTATTGAAAGAAGGCTAGGTTTTCATGGTTTTCCTTTGATTTGAGACACTATGTTACTCGGGAAATCATAAACGTTATGATCGATCCTTTCGACAAATAAGACGTTATTGTTTTATTTTTATTTTTTTGGGAAGACTATTTAAATATAGTTTTTTTTTTCAATTTCATACTTCCTATGTATTCCTTCAGTGTTGTGACATAGTCGTGGGTGAGAGAGACGTTATATGGAGCTGAAAAAAATCCTGATTATCTCGCCATAATTTCAGGGTAGTCTGCTGGATGAAGGCCAAAGGGAAAAATGTTTATTAATTTTTATACTTCGCAATTATATGATACATAAATATGGGTATATTTAGCTTATTGTTAAAGTAAACAGTCGTAACATTAATCATCGTATTTATACCTCTTGGTTGCCAAGGATATTTGCTTATTGCTATTCCTTTTATCTCAAAATATCGTAATTTACAAAGCAATTACTATGCTAGGCTTGGCCCAATTAATTAAATAGTTGCCATTGTTTAAGGAAAATAGAAAACGATTCATATTCAAATTTAAATTCTGAATCCAATATCTAATATTTATTTCAAATAATTAACTAGTTTTTATAATAGAAAAATGTGAATGGAGAACCAAATATTTAAGGCCCTTAGTGTCGTCAGCTCTTTTTTTTCTTTTAATACTCGTAGTTGTCAGTCTATGCTCAAAGTAGCCAGCCTATGTTAAGTTTCCACTAAATATAATTTTAGTAGGTAGTACTTACTATAACATTTAGCTACCACTCTGACAAATACGTCTCCAGGGTGTGATTACTGGACCAATATATTTGTCGTAGGTTTAATATGCTTACATCCGCCTACAATCCCGCCATTACCAAATATAATAAGGCTATCTGAATGGAATATAGCAGCTTCATTACGATTTGATGAAGAAGACAATGGATGTGTGAATGACACAATGCAAACCCTATTCATTCGAATGCACCTAAACAATCTTAAATCTTTTTTTCTTGGAATGAAATAATGAGAGAGTTTTTTTTTTCGAAAACAAAGCCGGATCGATGAAAATGCAAATTATGAATAAAAGAGGATACATTACCAGTGTGGTATGATAGAAGTGAATTAAAATCTTAAGATGAAAGTCGTCTAAGCGTCTGAGTCAAAAAAGAAAAGAAAAAATAAAGCTTAGAAAATAGAGACACCAGTAAATTGAAAAATGCCCAAGTGCGTGTTGAACCATTGAAACGCACCCATAGCGCCTCTAAATGACCTGCTTAGCTGGAGAAAGAGTGAACGCAAAATCAGGTTTCTTTAGAAATGTCACAGGTTCCTACGCCTGTTCCATACAGATAAGAGCGAATGAAGAATTTTTGAATATATTATAAATTGATTTTATTTCAGGAAGCAAATTATCTAGCCTACAGAATTTCAGTGGTTATTTTATTTTATTTTATTTCAAATGACGAGTACAACAGTTTACAATCTTAAAATAAAAACAAAGGATCTTACATATAAATGTTTTGAACCAGATTGCCAACCAAACAGGTGTCGTACAGCTTGACACTTGCACAAATTATATTTTATCAAAGCTACTTTAGGAAACAAAAGAAAAAACAAACTACCAAAAAGAAAACAAACAGTGAAAGAAGTGTTGGATTCTGAACATTATTACTTTAAGGCCGAAACTATGGAGCGCTTGAAGGACAAATGGTTTGAGTTGAAGACGTCAATATCTTTATTCGTTGCAATAAGATCATTGTATAATCGACACATTCTAGAAAGTGGATTGTAATAAGAAGTATTATTTTTGTATACCTTTAATAGGAACGACGCAATGTGGCGGGGGTTTGGTTTGGCATTCATATTTATATTGGACAAAAGAAACGACGAAGCAAGGTGTGCGTGAAGGATCTTGTGCAAATAAATTAAGTCGTGTTGCTTACGTCGAACGCTGAGAGATACCTGGTTATCTAATTAGACTGTAGTATGTCTCATCAATATGTTCACTGGAACATATTGATGATGATGCTGTTTAGGCATTTAGAAATTATGGTAGAATACCGAATTTCACATACATACATACATGAACATAGACACATTACACTCCTTTTAGTGGGTAGTCGTGTAAAAAATATCGTCTTATGTTTAATTTTCGCATAAATACTTAGATTACAGAAAGTTCTACTTTTAATGAAGGATTAATACTTACTGGAGCGGGAGCGGGGACTTTCACCCAGTCTCTAAGAAACTTATTAAATTCAGATACACGCACATTATTCAGATTCCCCTCACGAAACCCGTTTATTTGTATCCTGGCACGGTTTTAGATGTTTAAAGTGAGCTAATCCCAGGGACGGATTTAGGCAACATTTACACTAATATAATGATGACTATAAAAAGGAAGGGAGACAAGGTATCAGAGCTTAAATAACAAATATAATAATGGGTAATATATGGGTATTATAATGATACATTATTACTATCATTGCTTAAGCGAACATTAACCAACTGCTATATTAATTATTAATGATATGATTCAAAATTATAAGTTAGATTATCTATATAGGTATCAATCAACACAGTCAATTAAAAGACAAACAAACAAAAAGCAAAATAAAACATCAAATATTTTTCTGTTTTGTTCTGTTTTTGTTGAATATACTTCTGTTACTGATATTTAACTAACAACAAGTGACAACAAGAACACCATGCCGCTCTATGAACATACTAAAACAGAGCTCGGCTTTGATAAAAATTTATGGTTTTGGACCAAACCTCGCCGAAAGCTCATTTTTAATCTTAGATAAATAAAAATACTAATCATTCATTACGTTAACGTGAACGATAGTGGGTATGCCAAAAAAATAAATAAGTACGAATATATATAGGTAGTTACTTCTCAAATAGGATAGTTTCACATTAGGTCGTACATGAACTTGACTTTTATATTTTAGAAGTTTAAAATAAACAACGAGTTACATTTCCGGATTAAGATCACACTGATACCTATTAAAATGTAGTAACAGTGTAATATTCTGTGAAGTTTTGATACACAACCCTAGTGAGTCGGTTCAGAAGGCACGTTATTTCCCGTCTCCCGACTCTTGTTTTGTCGTGTTAGAATGTTTCGAGTGATGACTTTTGTTACATTTTCTACGTGGCTATGAGATTATTATTTTCTATAGATCTTCTATAATAAAGCTAACTCAGAGGTTTACCTACAGATTTTATTAAATCGGTGAGTCATTTCTAAAATTACAACAATAAGGTCTTAGAGTCTACTAACCCAGTGTAGTAGTTAGTGTAACTATATAAACATGGAGATGAAAATACAGTAAAATAAAAAAACTCTATGTAACTTATTTTGCCTAAAAATACAGATACATAAAACCATTTCTAGTAAAGTGAGACTTATAATTTTTTCCATTTTCCCCAATCAACTTTAAAGTTATTTAATTACGAATTAAACAACGTTACGAAAGTAATATTACTTTAAATTAACAAATCCACTTGGTTATATTTCCCAAGTTAACGATTTGAAGAACTCTTAACAAGGTACACTCCAACTTAAAACAGAGAGATCGCCGGATCTTTTTCTGCTAAAATAATTGCCAAGCTTACTTACCTACCTCCCTAATATTAGATCGCTTTGGCTCATCCCAACAAAGTGTCCATAAAGTCAAACGTTAATTTGATTTAGCCGAAGTCAGAGCACCACAATTTGATTCTTGGGACAAATAATGTTATTGGATTCTCGTAAAGGTGATCATCACCATTGAAATATAAGTAATTCGTTGCTCATCACATTTTTATATTATTAGTGGTGACTTTATTTTTACTTGACAGCAAATGAATCGATTCTTGAGTATTTAAAAAGCGTTCTAATTTGAACTAACGAACGTTCTGATTAAAAGCTATGATTTAGTTTTATTTAGCATTTTTAACAGAAATGTGTATTTTTGGGAAGATATGGTTATTATAATATTATATATACATTCGGCCATCATTGGAAGTGTGTACCTATTATACCTATTATGCATACAGCGCAGCTGCGATTTAAGATTCTTTCCTTCTATTTGTCTATTCAACTGAATGCTAAGGACTCTAAATACTGGTAAGTATTCAGTACCACAATACCAAATGCATAAATTATTTAGTTATTTTCCTTTATTCAATACCACAGCAAATTACTTAAGTAGTTAAAATAAGTATTAATTAAAAAATCCGTTCCCTCACGAGGAGACAATACTGGCTGCATCCTCAGGTCGTTTTTATCATTTTAGTGTATTGTCTGTCATCGGAACTGAACACATGTATGCAAAATTTCAAATTTTTAAGTTGAGAGGAAGTAGTTCCAAATTCAGTTGCAAGATTTGACCCGAACAGACATACATACATACAAACAAACATTGCAAGTCAAATAAAAGTTTGTAAGAAATTTGCTACCTACCGCAGACTGCTGCAAAATGACATAAAATTCATCATCTAGTGTATAGAGCAGCAGCGTAGTGAACCTCGCAATGCTAGTGCAAAACGAAGATACCTATGAAGCGCCATTGATCTCACATGACGTTCTATGGATTTTCGATTAATAGAAAGAATATGCGTAAGTAGTGAAAATATATCGTCTCTTCGACTATTTTAATAAGACGTTATTATACTTATTAATTTAAGAATTGTTATAATAGAACTAAAATTCTTAAGTATGATATTTATCATTGCAGCAACAACAAATAATATTGATTTAACCAAAGCGTATAAGTGTGTAAGCGTAAAAGTAGGAACTTCATTGCGATAAAACGGAATAATTCAAATTCAAATAATCAAATCTTTCTTATTACGTATAAACAACATAATTATAATTTAATGACACAAAAGGTAATATTTCGTAAATCTACAGCCATATTTTTTTGTTCTCTTCTTCGTCTTTATGTTAATTTGGAAAATTCTTGTTACATTGAAGAGGAGCGGGCTCGACGATAGTAGCCGCGGGCAAAAAGAGTAACGCGAACTTCCGAACTGCCGGCGTGGCGCTCGCGCTGCCTCGTAACAGCCTCCTAACAACCACTCAACAAGAGGCTGTCAATGCTTCCAGAGATACATTATTCCTTTGAATATCGGAGCGACAAATGCTCGTCATATTGCCTGGAGCCAGATAGCGAAGCTAGTTAGTCTCACTGCCTAGGTATAACAACTTTACTGTCGTTCTGCATGGTGGATTAAAAACGTTATACTCCTAATTGGACAGTTGGCTGCTGCTGTCACAGTCTTACTTGTTGAACCTTGGTTTATACTAACAGAGTTTGCACTTGGTACAATTTAGACAGCACAAGCAAAGTTTACTTTCAGCTGTATTTAAGTTCGAAAACTATTTTTCTAATGCTGTTGTTTGTTTCGTCTATTTGCTTTGTAGTCTTATTTTTAGCCAGACTTGGTCAGACTTATAGTTTTGCGTTATTGTATTTGTTTTGATTTTAACAAGTATTTTATATTCTATTTCGCGTAGGTATTTGTGACCTTTTAATTGTTCACTGATGTCACGGTCTCATTTTTTTTAAGTGTTGATGATAAATCGAAATTATTTAAGTCTAACCAATTAGTTAAGTCTTATCTTATGCTAAATAGGTATAATTTTATTGTATGTTTAACGACAAAACACATAATTGTAACAAAAAGAAACATGGAGTAAATTCCATGTAAATTCCTTTTATACAGGAGGAGAAAGACCAGCTTCTGACAACCAACTGCTGGATCACGCAGGTGTGGATGGACTACCACCTGCGCTGGAACACAAGTGACTTCGATGGCATCAACGTCATCCGGATACCTTACGAGAGGGTGTGGAGGCCGGATATCATACTGTACAACAAGTTAGTATACGTCCAGCTTGATTTGATAAACCAAATCCATATCAAAGGACAACTGACGACCTGAAAAAGACTAGCTAAGACTAGGATCAAAAAGACTAGGATCAGCTGTACCACTAACTAGTACCATATGTACGATTAGTCAGCGTGATAGATTATCCATCATTGCAAATCCAATTCCAACCACAGACATCTTAAAAGATTATGTATGAGCAGTTAAAGTGTTAGTGTTCCTAATTAGTCGCCATATCAACCTCTATAGGACTAAGCATAGTTTTTTATACGAGCAGCTATCTAATTGAAGGTTTTTTTTACTAATCAGGGCTGAGATCTTTTCCACTGAAGGAATGAATGAATGAATCTTTTATTAATTTTAGCACTTCTTACTGTTATTTTTAAGCTAAATTATATTGTAATTTAGACAAGTAGTTTATGAAACTTGGAAAGAGACGACGAGTTGTTATCACAGGCAAGTTCAATATCAGAGCGAATTGAATTAATAAGTAAATCTAATATGAATCTCAATTGTAGAAGTAAAGTAAAATAAAATGGGCACTTTCCTTTTTGACAGTTTTTTTATGTAGAATTTAAACATATATTATATCTATGTTTCTATAAAAACTACTAAACATTAAATACAATTTCAATTATTTAAGGAAAGACTTGCTCGTTAGTTTTATTGTTTCATTTTCGCGTATAAATTATAAGTACGTTAATTCAGACTCGCAAGTCGCAACGTTAAAGTATGACGAGCTGAAAATTTGAAGTAAAAGCAAAATTATAAAAAAAAAAATTTTTAGCAATTAATAATAAAAATAAAAAATTGTAACAGAAGAAAAGCCGACGACGTAAAAATGCCCTCGCATTTTTTATTTAATTATTTTTAGACAGAATAAAGAATAAGTCCCGAAAAAACAGAATAAGCAAAATACTTATTGTTCTAATTCTTTGAATGTAAAGTTACTTCATTTTATTTCCGAAATAAACCTATAAGATCTGCTCATCTTATCTATGTATATCATATGCAGAACCTCGTAAGATTTACATCTTTTGATGACTTGATAATTACATTAATCACCCAAGTAGTACAAATTGGTGTAAAAAAAGCTGTAGAGCTAAGTACAGAGGCTGTAATCCCCAAAATGTGTAAAACCCAAGAAGTTAGTGACCCAACTAAAGCGCCAACCAATAGCGGCACAAAAGGGCATGAACGGTGGCAGTAATGAGTAATAGTAATGCTTCGTTATTAAGGGTCTACTTGGAGCAACTCTAACACTTTTCCATATTTATTACTACTTGTACCATTGCTTAGGATGTCAGAGCTCTCTTTTAGTTCTATTACAATCTAAAACTCTTTTAAATTATTATAATTATATTGCACAACAAAATTAAATGGTGTACGCGTTACGTGTGGTTTAAGTTTGGTGTGATTTGTAAAAGAAAGTCATATCTATTTGGGATAAGATACCTAGAAAGCTATATATTAATGCGAAGTCGGATTTACTTTTAGAATGAGTACTAGTTTACATCAAATTTTTCACGCAACTTCACAACTTGTACGTTTTGCAAAAAATAAACATGTAAATATCACTAACAATAATATTGACTCGATAATTATTTGTAGTATAAATAGTAAACATAAATTTTCATGTGAAGTTTTTTGTTGAAACTGATAAATATGCGTGCTTTTTTGAGAATTTATGTGAAAATAGTAAAATAAATTGTGAATAAATATAACCTATTTATTACATCAATAGCGTCTACGACACAAGAGCTTTAAACGTAACTTTACTCACCCTTTCGGTGGTACTTCTTAAACCTTTTAATAAAAAGCTGTATAATTTGTCTTTGAGCTAGTTGGGGAAATGCTTACTTTACTACGTGTTTTTGAAATAAAACTACACTAAGTATATTACTCGTATTATTGAACAGCCGAAGGTTAAAGCGCCGAAACAAAATGGCGAAAAAAACAAGTTATAGGCCTGTAATTTTGTCACCCTGTAAAAAAATACGTGCTGGTCCTCAATCCAAATATAACTTTGCTAAATCCACCAAACAATGACATTCCTCTCTTCCAGCGCGGACCCCAACTACCGGTCAGCAGTCATCAACACGAACGTGATAGTGAAGAACACGGGCGAGGTGACCTGGTTGAGTCACGGCATCTACGTGTCAGTGTGCGACATCAACGTGGAACAGTTCCCGTTCGATATCCAGCTGTGCACCATGAAGTGGGCATCCTGGACGTATGATGGATTCCAAGTGAGTCCCAAGCAGTATAGTCCGACCGGACCCTACACATTTAAATAAACTTGTTGTTGTTGACTGAGATTCTGAAGTGTATTTTCTTCTTTAACTATAATATTATATGATGAAATTACTTTATGAACCACTGATTCTATTATATGTTATGGTCCTTAAAGGCCACGAGACACAACACAATTCAAAACAATATTTTTATGTTATTTTATTACGGAACAGTTCATTATGTTTATATATAGCTTAAATAGCTTTATTTAATAAAAATATTGAAGAATACTTTGTGTCACATGCAAATAACTTTATTGTCTGCTTGATATAAAAGTCTCGTTGACAAAGACTGGCCCCAAACATAAGAAGGGAAAATGCCATAAAACTAAAATTTGCAAGTATGAAAAAATCTTTATGGCATTTATACGATAACTACACAATATAACTACCACACAAAGGCGGTTACTGAAGAATTTATTCTCCATGATTTGACCTAACAAATAATTACAAAATAATTGAAAAAAAAATAAGATGACGACGCAGACTTTGTTCCACAAAACTGATACCTAACAAAAAGATAAAAATCTCGACGAACCCGCTTTTATAGGTCAGAGAAGGTTAAAACAAAGGAATAAAGAAAAATCTGTAGTCATTACTTTAATGATGGACTGAATACAAATGATTAACGCTGAGGTTTTGTGTCGCATCAAACAAGAACAATGGGTTCGTTTTCTGCGACACTCGTTGCAGCTTGAAAACATTTGTTGTAAGCCAACGGTGGGTGAGTCTAGAATACCTCGTTCGTATTGTTAACGATCTCCACGGAACGTTCTAGCTCGTCAAGTGCTACGGTACGTTTGAAAAGAACAAAAACAAAAAGCAAGTCTCGCTGTGGGAAATCTTTAAACCGATATCGGATGATGCATCGATCGGATTCTCATCGAGATAGCTTTTGTTTGCGATGAAATGTTATTTTTAAAATTAGAAAAGTAGTTGTACTCGAATTTAACTATTTCTAACGTCTTTTACAATGTTCAATAACAAAATATTCTTCAATATGGCCTTTTTAAAGCGCAATACACACTAAAGCCGCTGACCCGCCGGCATAGCCCGCCGACACAACCCGGCGGCCTATATGAAAAAAATCATGTCGCCAACAATCGCCCGCGCGTGTTGCCCGCAGACACGTTGGCGGCATGTCGGCGGCTTGCACGCAAGCGCTCAGTTGCCCGGCGACACTCGAGCGTAGTGACGTGATAGCTATAATATTTGCGACTTGGAGTGGCCTCATGTCGAGCCACCGACATGCCGCCGACAAAGTTTTCCGACTTGCAATGAGTGAAGCCGCCAACTAGCCCGCCGACAAAAAGTCCAGCGGCGGGTCGGCGGTTTTGGTGTGTATTGCGCTTTACACTAATTTATTTGACTGACAACAGTTAATCCTGAAAAAGCTTTTTACGCAATACATTATTATAGTAACGAGAAATGAATGTAACAAATCTTTATAAACAAGCAAGGTACTATTTATACAGAATATAACAATGGCACAATTGAAAATTTAAATCTGAAGGCGACCAAAGTTTGTCAGGTGGAGGTTTCAAGAAGAATACATATGTATTAATCTCTAGACGAAAGATAAATCGTATTTCTGTAACGAAAATCTAGGTATTTTCAAGGTTCAAAGATGTACATTGTATCTCATGAAGATTCGGGTAAATAGCGATTGTTAAACAGCTGTTAGTAGGTAACTAGGTACACCATTGCTAATTAACGAGGTAAATAAGGTTCCGTTTGGTTCGTTAACGTAAACACAGGCTACTGATTTACCAAGTACTTTAGCGAATATATGCAAAAATACTAATTTAAGCTTTTTTACACTTACAACCATCATGAGAGAAAAGATTGAGGCATATTTTTTTACATCCAAGCTTTTGCTCTACAGAATTACAGAGTGACTGAGGTTTAAAAATGCGAGAATTTCTGTCGAGCCTGCCTTTTATAATTGTTTTATTATAATTTGTTAGACTGAGGTTGGCAACTGTGACGTGTGTGAAGCTTGTGTAAAAATAAAATAAACAAACGAATACTTACTTTTCTGCGGTCCATTGCCGCTCCGCATTTGGTACAGTCATTTTTAAATGAGAATAGAAGTAACAAATATTTATAATTACAATTTTAAATCATGTAGAAAAATGAAACATTTCATAAAAGCATTCATTCATTCATTCATTTCTTTCAGGTGCATTCACGCTTTCTGACTGATGATGAGTGAATAAAAGATGTCATTACACAAGCTTTAAACGGTATAAAATCGCGGGAGCTTGAAACGCATAACTCTATTTATAAAAAAAAAATGTTTATTCTCGAGATTTGTCAAAAAAGGCAAGTTCTCACTGGTATTGAAAATATATAATCCAAAGCCGATTCTTTTTACGTATTTAAAATTGTAGTATATTTATTTACATGGCATTTTCTATTATTTAGTTACAGTTTCTTAAACTATTTAAAATATAAATTCTTTACTGTCTTTTAATTAAACTTGTGATTAAAAATAATTAATTTTCTTAACCTCAAACAAAGTAAAGGGAAATTGAATTTTCATCCAAAATTGGTTCCTAATAAACAAGACTACAAAAGTGACAGCGTCAGCAAACAAAAGAATAATACCTACCTTCCATCCGTTTTTCAAAGGACATCGAATATCAACCCAAATCTTTAGATTTATATTCAAAAAGACTTTTAAATTTGGATCTCGGGATATTATTTGACTTTTAAATTTAGATTCTGCTTTTAAAGTCTTCTATACGTCTATATTTGCAAGATCACAGCGGGAACTGAATTCATTTATACTATTTCAAATTTCTTTGAAGTAGAAAAAGGATTGGGGTTCAAAATTTATTGCACAATGATTGTAAATCTAAGAAGTTTTAATTAAAGTTACGTTAGAGTAAATTTAATTTAAACTTCACAGCTAGAGTAGAGCGTTTGAAGGAAATTATATTTTCCACTGCAAGTGCCATGCTGCAAAATTAGCAAGAGGTGCTTGCTTGCTTGCCAAGACTTTAAATGAATAGTTAAATCTGAATTCCAAGTTAAAAAGAAAACAACAGCGAAGTCAAATGGTCGTACTTCAATAACGACGGTAATGGTGGCCAAGAGAGCGTCGGTGGTCTAGCGGCTAAGATGCGGGTTTAATCCCTACCACGTACCAATGTGTTTTCGAATTTGGAATCATATGTGTACGTTTATTCGACGCTCTTATGGTGTAAGAAAAGGGTATCAACGTATATGAGCTGCTGATGATGAATGGTGGTCATAATAATATGGTCAGACCACGGATCGGTACAGACGAACAGTTGAAAAAATAAAGTCAGGTGAAGACTGTATTGAGAGTATATACATACATTTACCTACTTTCAAATTTGAAAATAGTAATTGGCTTTTTAAAAATCTAATTTGAAAACCAATACTCGTACATACCTATTACAAATTAATTCTTACATCGTTCTAACAAAAATTGTTATTGTGAGCTAAGCGTGACAAGAACTTAAACTTAACAAGTAAAAAAAACAGCATAAGACGGTGAGGTTTCTCTGTTAACTAATCTAATTTTATTCCTAATTCAGTCTGTTTCTTTACACAGCTCGACTTGATAAAGCAATTTAACGAAGGCGACACTACGAACTATCAGACCAACGGTGAATTCGATTTGGTCTCCTTCGAAGCGATCCGCCACAATCAATACTACTCATGCTGCTTGGAACCTTACCCGGACATCACCTACGTCATCAAGCTGAGAAGAAGACCTATGTTTTATGTCTTCAATCTCATATTGCCGTGTCTATTGATCAATGGAATCGGTAAGTTCAATTCACTCTGGTAGAAATAGCGATTAGTACGTTAAAAAAAAGGAATCGGTAAGTTCTTTCAAAAGTGTTTTCTTAGCGTGTTACTTGTTATTTTTATATTGAGCGTTGTTTGTCGTAAAGGCCTTTACACTCGCAACAAGTAGCAGTTGAAAGTTGCAAATTTTTCCTGTTGCCGGAAACACTCGCTTGCAAAAAAGTCCGGTCTATTTTTTGCAAGTGCTATTGTTTCCTTGGCAACAGGAAATAATATGCTTTTTGACAACAAGAAGATATTAAATTTTGTTTGACATCTTGCACTTGCTTGCAATTTGCACTTGTACTTGTCAAAGTATAAACTGGCCATAACTTAATAATAGGCCGCAATTGGTTTGGACTTATTAAAGCTAACTTAAAACCTAAGTTATGGAAGATTTAATTAGTTTAATTCTGCTTTTTGTTTATTTATTTTTTGTGCGAACGAATTAAATGCTTCCTCCGTTAAGCTGAAATTAGCAACGAAGAAACTTTTCTTTTTCCTCTCTTAAAAAAATATTCAGTTTCAATCGCAATCGCCTTTTTTCTCATATTATCTTTTGGATCTTTTTTCATTTAACAAGAAAATAATTTTAGAAAGATATTGAATTTGCCATAGATCCACACATTGGCTTCACATGTCAACTTACCATGACATGCGCAATCACCATATTCATACAACGGAATAATAACAAAAATCATTCGCTTCCTTTAAATAAAAAACAAATGGTAAAAAGATATTTTTTTTTATGTTGGTGCTGTTTAATGTATTTCTGCTTCGTAAATAATTAATAATCGTGGTCGCGACCTCTCCGTATAGCTCGCGTCAAGTAAAATGGACTTAGAGGATGTGTTTGCTTTAAAATGGGGAGTCTTGCTCTAAAGCACCTTAAACGATGAAATGTTTCTGTTTCTTATGAATAACATAATAATCTAAGAAACAGTAGGTAAGGTATGTTATTGTCTTAGGTCACTGTACGCATTTTAAACGCATCCCCTCCACTCCTCCCATAGCGTTCTTTTTACATGGCGGGAACCGTAAAAGGTAACATTGGTAAACACTTTTAGATTTTCGCGGTCGGTAAAATATTACCGTTAATAAGATAAAACGTTTTTGTTTAAGGACTTATCATGTATTTTAACAAAGATTTTGAACATTCCGAAAAAACTAAATATTTTTACAGTCTTTTACCAATGTTAGTTAATAGCACACATCTATTTATTACCACGATTTTGGTTTAAAATAAGCTTTTTAATGACCTTATCGTGGTAATAACCCAGTAGATATGTGTGTTATTAATTAACATATCTACTGGGTTATTACCACGAAAAAACAAACTAATTTTTACAGTCTTTTACCAATGTTAATAGCACACATATCTATTTATTACCACGATTTTGGTTTAAAATAAGCTTTTTAATGACCTTATCGTGGTAATAACCCAGTAGATATGTTAATTAATAACACACATATCTACTGGGTTATTACCAAAATCGTGGTAATAAATAGATATGTGTGCTATTAACATTGCATTGGTAAAAACTGTAAAAAATGTTTTGTTTTTTCGGAATGTTCAAAATCTTTGTTAAAATACATGATAAGTCCTTAAACAAAAACGTTTTATCTTATTAACGGATGTTTTAAGAGAGCTTTGACAATCCACTTTTCTTCCTTCACTTTTCCAATTTTGTGACCTATTTTATTATGAAGCGACTTCTTACAAAATATTTATCTTTTATTTATATTTTATGAAATAACATGTTGCTTATATTTTTTTTTGTTGGTACGTTAAAATATGACATAAATGATAAATATCAACAAATAAGAGTTGAAATATAAGTATAAATGAAATTTATACTTGCGCTTTTTTATATTTGCGCTGCCTTTAAATATTGAAGATTTAATTAATTTTGACTCAAAATAGTCAAACCCGAACTATTGGAAAACTTTGATTATATAACTCCATCTAAAAACTGATTGAATTTGGCATGCTCGCCGGGGGTCTCTCTAATGTACCTGTCAAAGCTACACCACACCGACCACACTACACACCACCACACACACCACACTCCACACCACATGGGTCAACTACGTCATAGCCGTTGAATTTATTTCCAACTCAAAAATACATTGTTTCTGATATAGCGGCGATCTTTCTTTTTCTTCAACGTGTGGATTGGAAGGTCTAAAACTGACTTCACAATCCCTGGTGTCAGTGTCATCGAAGGCCACTGATATGGCTCGGACGACTTATTCTGTAAATAGTTGCCATGACCAACGGCTTAACGTACTTCTGAAGCACGGAATCATCTTTGTTTTCAGACAATTAGTTCATTTAACCAAAACACTGCAACGTTATAACCAAAATAGGGAAAAAATTTCAGATATTTTTGTTAGACACTGTCTCACCGGGATTTGAACATGGAGCCTCCGTAATGAGAGACATACGCTTGACTCGATCCTGTTTATATTAGTGTTATTTCCACAGCACTGCTGGTGTTCTACGTGCCGTCAGAGTCTGGTGAGAAGGTGACCCTCGGCATCAGTGCACTACTCTCCATGACTGTCTTCCTCATGACCATCCGGGATACATTGCCACCTACAGAGAAAACTCCACTAATAAGTAAGTGCGTCAATTTATTATTTTTAGCCTTTGTTGAGTAATATATATAATAAATTTAGTCTTTGAAGAGTGCCGTAACAAACCTTTTATGCGCCCGGTGCGAGCCACAATAGTGACCTCTTGAAAAATTGTCTAACGTGGTCTTAGTAATTTCTGCGCCCTCCCAGGGTCTACGCCCTGTGCCTGCGGACACCGCTCGTACCGCCCTATACGATGTTTTTTTGTCTAATATTCTACTGACGCAATATTTGAAGCTTACATTTAATTATTCTGTATTTATCTCTCGAAAGTGATCTTTTGAATATTTATGAAAGTGATTAGTGACATACACAGATATTGGTTTAGCTACAGCGGCGGCGGCGTCGTAGTTTTCTAAATGGCTTTACTTATTTCCTCACTCTTTTAATAAATTAAAAACACCATTCTCATGCTTTTGTAATAAATTAAAATATCTTCTCTTACAAAAATATTGTTATACATGAATAAATAAGCTCGCCTTTATTAATAATATCATTTCTGTATAGTGTACTGTTGCAATAGATATAATAATATGATTATGATAATGATTAAATTCGTTCATCCAATTAAAAGCCATCGAATATTTTAATCTCGTGTTTAATAGCTGTAATATTTTATTAATTGGTGTTAAACGATTAAGACGATGATAATGAATACGATTTTGATCGACATTAATTCTTGCCATTATGCTCGGCAGGCCCGCACTGGGCCAGTATGGTTTAAAGGCTTAATCACCCTAATTCAGGGTAAGCTCGAGCCCCTATATGAGCTGCTGATGTGTGTATTGTTCGCAGGTCTGTACTACGGAGTGAGCACGTGCTTGGTGTCTTTCTCTGCATCCCTCTCCGTCGTCACGCTCAACATATCTTACAGGCGAGTATACCTTCTACAGTACTTATTAAAATACTTTATCCCTGGGGACGTATATGAGCTGTTGATGATATCGGAGCTGGTGACTTTATTCGCCTATAATTCGTATGCAGACGGCAGCCAACCTAAAGAAGGCCACACGTAGTCACAGCGGCGGCGCATAGAGGCTGGCTATTTTGCTTGGCCGCTATCTGAAATAAAAAAAAATATATATATTTTATTCGAATTTTAAAAATAATTTTTCGACGTCAAAGCTAGCACTACCAGTGTCCGCCCTCTGTGGAGAAGAACGGCCAGAAGAAACTCCACAGGAATTGTATCTTTTGTACTTTTCTTTTAAATATATGTAAAGAATCATTCATGAGTCATAATTACAATCTACTCCGCTGATTTGGAACTGACGTTTTTATCATCTAAGACCTAAGTAATCATTTGTCATATAATAGGCCTTAGAATATAAAATATTTTAGTTTTAAATTGGCTATCGGACAGATTTTATCTGTATTTAGTTTGTAGGCAACGAAAGATCACCTATTTCTTAAGATATATTAATCATCGATATCCGTGACGCACTTAACTATTTCTAAAAAATCTAATTATATTGTCTTCCTTACCCTTACTATTAAAATGCAGAAACACAGCACTGCCATTTATCACTGCCAGTATTTTTTTACGTTAGCTTTTTACAACCGCCCAATGGTGGGAGATTGGTTGGCAGCAGCTGCTGTACTCATTTTTATGAGGCATTTTAAACAAACACACGGAAAATTTTAAAACTGCACGCGGGCTTTCCCGCAAACAAACAGTTTGTTTCGATTATTTGACCGTCGAAATAAAAAATGTTAAACTGACGACAACTACATCAGTACAGCTATAGTTAAGAATAGTTATTTTAATAATCTTTTTATCATCTTTTCATTGCGTAGGTTACGCTCTTATACTAAGCTACACAGAGAGCTTCCCATTTTTTTCAAATAAACCAACGACAAACCACATATTATTGATATTGAATTACCTGAATTCAATTCGCAGCCAGATAGTACGACATGTGCTGGTTATTTTAATCTGCCACAATACCGCCCGACGGCGGCGATATCCGGATTGCATGACAGTAGAAAACAATACAACGGGAGCATTCATAGGTATTAAACAAATATTATATTCATCCTGCATAAATGTTGACTTGGTTATCTGTCAAATATATTTTTTTGTTTAAATTAAGTGAGCACACCGCATTGGTTTCGATGTTTTACAGACTTCATAAATTATTATCATTAATTGAATAACGTGGAACAATCGACATTAATTAAAATTTCTGTGATACCAAAGGAGTTCTTTGAGTTTACAGATGTGAAACCTATCTCAGATTCCCGTAAAGTAAATTTTCAGGAATGTCTACTAATATATCTTTTGGTTATATATTTACAGGCAACAATAGTTCAAAATCTACCTACCCTCGTTGTATTTTACTAACTTGTTAATTATGTACTTTCGTGTATTCAACAACTTATAAGTGCACTTTAGCCATATTGAACGATGAAAAAGGATGTCCTCTTTAGAGAAAAGAATGAAAAGGTGCAAAAATATGCGCCTGTGCCTATATATCTTAGGGGAAAACCGCAGAGAGGAAATAGTCTAAATATCGTGCTATTGTTCAAGATGATTGCTCAAATAAACTTCCTTCCTTCGCAGAATAGAAAAATCTTTTGGAGTGTTCACAATAACTTTTTCCCAAAAGAAAAACACAAACAAATCCTTGTATGTTAACAAAAAATAAATATTTTAGCGGTCACATGATCTTAATTAAGCTTCTTGGTTACTATCATTAGTGTCGTGTCATAAATGTTTTTATTTTGTCATATTTTGTAACAAAGAAGAATGAGCATTTTCTTATGACAGGTAAATTACGTAAATAAAAACCGAAAGAAAAAAGTGAAAAGGCCATATAAAGTTTCTATGATCTGTGAACGCGAACTCTACGAAAATCCTCGGACAAATTATTCCGCAAAAAGCTTAGCTACAATTCAAACTAAATTGTTTACAACAGAGTTATATTTATGCCCTTGTGACTGGAAATTTAATACAAAGTAAAACTACAAAATAAAAGAAAAAGAGCCGTCCACTAACCTTCTCTTTTTTATTTAATGTATCTGTCAACGTCTCTTCTCAAAAGTCTAGTTTTAATGTATCTAGTATAAGGCAGTCGAGAAACCAGCTAGAACAATGTTGCAGCACAGCAGTAGTGTAGAATACGAGCATCTGCGCTATTGTGTTCCGGCACGATAGCCAAGATGGCCTACAAGATAACAATACGTAGTAAGTATTATACCTGTGGTTAGCTTAGTCAAAATAATTTTTATCTAGGCTGGTGAGATAAGTTTTGGTGTTTGAATTGCGAATCTTACTGAAAACCCATTATTAACAAAAAAATACAGTGATTCAGAATTCGCCACTCACTTATTACCTTCTGAATCTGTAACTGCCTCTGTCGACTTAGATATTGTTTTTTGCATCCTTCTTAGACTGAGTTAGATGCAACTGCATCGTCCTTAAAAACTTTTGATGTTGTTTGATACAGGTAAATATGACTTGTAGTTTTGTTTGTTTTTTGTATATTTTTAAATAGATATTTAAATATGTTGTGTGATTATTGTGGTGTTGCTCGTAGAGGAGTGAGAGGCCAGCCGGTGCCGGCCATGCTGCGAGAGCTGGTGCTGCAGAGGCTCGCGCGGCTGCTCTTCATCAGCTTCGAGACTGACGCTCCAAAGGTAACGTTACAGGGATACTACATTTTCAATTAAAAGTCACATTGAATCAATCGAAGCTAATAAATTCTAGATGTCACACTCTGATCGAAGTTCGTCCGTCCTTTCCGAAAGAAATGGAGATGATTATCCTAATATTAGAGCCGTCAAACATCAAATTCAAATCCTATGGACGCGTGGATTGCACAATTTCAGAACGGACGTGTATTATAATCTTCTATATTTCATTTGTAATAAAAACGAAAAAGATAGCTGGATTTTAAAATTACAATTAGAGCATGACATCGAGATTAGGCCCATTGTCTTTATTATCACCTCACTTTTTGCCCCCAAAAAATTTCTCTGTATCTCTTATCTGTTACGGTAGTCCGTGTCGCATCCCGTAGAAAAACTTGAACACTGAGAAAATTTTCGTCGCCTGAGCTATCACAGAACCGTCAGATATAGCGGAAGCTTAGGGCGAAGGGTAAGGTCAAAACGGATTCTCTTATCCATTCGTTTAAACAGATAGTTTACCAAATGTTGTACTGGAAACGGTGAACGAGAATGTAAAAAATTCCGTGAGCATGGCTACATGGCTAAACGACTTCAACCGGCCGGATAAACACAAAGAGCAATGAAAAGTAAATATGACTTAGATGTCTAGGCGCCTAAAGTTCGGATTTCCCCAATGTCACATGACTGAAACACTTATCTCGGAATACACGAAGGCCTCAGCGAAATTTCGTTTAGTATTCACCTCCGGGCCTCGAGTTATTCTCCCGAATTCCTTATAAATGCAATATAAGACGACAAGAACATCATAATCCCGTCACAATATGAAAATCTTTTCGCAAGATTCTACAAATTTTCGCGAGGCGTATCAATTTGACGCCAGCTTCGTGAAAAATTATGTGAGACAGCTGTAATAATGCATCTTTTTTAATCAATTTATCAAAACTAGAGTATCTCACTTACTGTTGTTAAATAAATATTAAATTATAAGTTAATGTAAAAGCGCCAACCTGAGTACAGCTTGGCAAATAAGAGTATGGCGCGGTGAAAGGTGAAACTAAATAAGTATTTAGTTTGCTGCCATTCATGCTGGGTTGCTTATTATTATCCCATTTGTATGAAATGTTGATTGTTATTCGTTAATTTTACAATATTTTATAAATTAAGTTATTTTTCCTTTCCTATTTGACTACAAGATGGCCACAAGTGTTATAGAAGCGTCCGCGTTTTTTCCACTCTTTTTGCCAAGTATTTATAGAAAAAAATGTTCACACCGGTTACATTAATTGTTAATTTTCAAATGTGTCATTAAACGTCCACAACTTAAATTTTAACTCAAACTAATCATTCAGGGGATTTTAACTTTCTCATACAAAGAGAGATGAAAATGTTTGATTACTGTCTGTTATTCAATCATATTTGTTCAGTTTTATAAACTGAATCCTCTCTTGAAAGTAGTTTTTCTTTATTCTTCACTAATTTTACATAAAAAATCTTCGAATTCAGTTTACAAATTTCATAATGACGGTCAGCTGTAGCTTCGAACATTCAACTGGGAACCCTTTGTTAAGCCAACTATCATAACATTGTCATAAATAATAGTGACTCTTATAAATGGTGTTGGATACCATTTTAAAGAAAGGTCGTCATCATGCTTAACCAAATGGGAGGGAAAAAGGATACCTATTTTATACAAAATGGTTATCCCTTGTAGGGTCGGCCAGTTATCGAGCACAACTAGCACTAGTAACTCTAAAATAATATCCAAACTAGCAAAATGGTCATATAAGAAAATCCTTTTGAAAACAATGATCTTATAGAAGACATAAAAAGTCAGCACTTCTTAATATATGACATAAAACAGTTTGAACGGTAAGTACATTCAAATTTACAACATACTCTTATAGATATATGTAAGAAATTCTTGAAAGTTAGTTCTTAGGAAAAAGGTCTCACATGTGCATTTGCCAGAACAAATTACTCATTCATCTTATCGAACACTTAGTAAAGCTATAAGTAAGTGTAATAGTTCTTATTAGTGACTTAAAAAAGTGTTTTATAAGATATTACCTCTGACTAAAGCATGATACAGCATAAAGACTAGTTATCAATAAGAGTAATTAGCCTTAATTAAGACATATAACAGAGTAAAAGATTTAGGAAGATTTTTATCAAAAGATTTTTTTCTTGAATATTATTAAGCACACTTAACTAAGGAATTGCCAACCTTACTAAATCGTGCAAGTTACAAGTATATTACAGAGTAAAAGCATGCAAATAATATTGATGATTATATTTCATCTTAATAGTAATATAAACATTCTTTATTAAAGAAAAAAATATCTATAAATTATTCTCAATCAATCGGAATAAATTTCATCTTACTAGTATCATAAGCAATCTTTATTAAGGAATCACTAACCCAAATTTATCTCATGTAAGTCATTATAAAGAGCAAAAGCAATTAAAAAGTCTTAACCAGAACATTTTCATCTTGTAAGTATCATAAAAAAATCTTCATTTGGAGTTATTGCAAAATGGCTGAAGGAAGTTCAATACAGGTCTTTAGTCAAGAGCAGAGATTAAAAAAATTAAAAGAGCTTAAAATTAACTTTAGAAGTGTGAAATAAGAAATATACACCATTTATTAATCTTAAACAGGGACAAGGGTAAATGGTCCTGCCAAGTGCTTTATAAGGTCCAATTTGTAAGAGTATTAAGAGGAATAATGGTGACATTATGGGAATGTTTTAGAAGTAATTTAATATTTTTTTAAGTAAGAAAACACTTTCTCAAAAAGGCCCGTAAAAATATAGTTATGTGTGTTTCAAATCTATCAACGAAATCTACTCCGCATGTGATTTAACGCACATATTAACGAGATATGACTAACAAATATTTGCATTCGTAATAATAAAACACTTAACAAATAATTATATTCAAGAAACTCTTTTAATAAAAATGTTTTCTAATTCGCCGTACCGATAATTTCGGTTTAAACGGATATTTTTTTTCTTAGTTTGAGATTAAAAAGTAGATATTAGGGTTTTTAGGCCTTGAATTGCTTTAATTAGATGACTTTAAGGGTTTAATGTTTTGTTTACCTTAGTAAATAAAATATTGTGATTAGACCCGTTAATACATATTAAAAATATGTGAAAATCGAGAAAGTTTAAAATGTGACTTTAAGGGTGATTTGATCTCAAAGCATTGAAAATGAAACTAGTTGTCAATTCAGCATTAGTCAGAGTACACTAAAACAAATACAAGATCATATTGCACTTAAGTGAGACCATATTACAATATACAGGGTTACAGGTTAAGTCGAACTAGATGTTTTATGGGGCTATAGTTTAGATAATTTCTGACTTATTCGCTTTGAAACACTATCCCAAACTTAACGGTTTTTAATATATTCCATTTTAAGTATTTTTCATAAAAACGCCCTTTTACTCGATCTTTTATCTTTTTTTTTGTATTTGGTGCCTCTGGTATGTATGTTTATACGTTTTTTTTTAGAAGATAGATTTTTTTATCCATTTTAACAAAAAAAATGCTGTATGCAGAACAAACTGGGTCGTAGAAGGTGATTAATAGTTAACAAAAAATGATTAGAAATTTAGAAAGTGCTTTTCTTTATGGAATATTGAAAAAAAAACTATGTAAGTAAGTTTGCAGATGAGCTCAAAAATATTTCCATTTCATCAGCTATCCAAAAAGGTATAACAGTGTAGTGTAGGTTAATGGTAGAACTCATAAAAAAATCCTATAATGTGCAGGCAGGACAACCGTCATGTTGGAACCACATGTCCTGAGTAACTATCTCGTTGAGTTGCTCGTCGTCGTCATCGTCATCAATAATATTAATACGTGGACATAGGTCTGCCCGTCGTCTTGAAACAGAACCAGTCTCTTTTAGTCGTCGGTAAACTCCGTTAAACACACTAACCTCCGGTGCTCGACGGTTGGGATGCCGTCTTATCAGCACGAGCTCTTGCGGATACATCATCGCAGTATCCATAACAAAAAAAATATCGGCATATTCCTCGTTCGTAAACAGACTCAGAAGCACAAAATCAAGTTCATAAAGCAAACACGGTCAGGTAACAGAAAGAAGGAAGTTTTATTTTATGATGTCTACCATTCATTACTCTATACTGTTATACCTTTTTGGGTAGCTGATGAAATGGAGATGTTTTTAAGCTCATCTGCAAACTAACTCCCATAGATTTTTTTTTCAATATTCCATAAAGAAAAACACTTTATATTTTTTTTTTAACTATTAATCACCTTCTACGACCCACTTTGTTCTTCAAACAGCATTTTTTTGGTTAAAATGGATAAAGCAATCTATCTTCTAATAAAAAAACGTATAAACATACATACCAGAAGCACAAAATGCAAAAAATAGATAAAGGATAGAAAAAAAGGGCGCTTATTTAAAAAATACTTAAAATTGGAATATCTTTAAAACTTTTAAGTTTAGGATTGTGTTTCAAAGTCGAATCAGTCAGAAATGATATAAACTATAGCCTTATAAAGGATCAAGGTCGACTTAAACCTGTAACCCTGTATATATATATATAAGATCAAATGCCCTTATAAAGTGCGCCCAATTGGACATTTATAAATGTTGTTAAGTGTTAGAAAAGGTGATCTTAGGACATCTGTAAGACAACATTTTGCTAGTTGGTATGTATTATACCTCGTGAACAGCTTCCGTGGCGGAGCATTCAGCTTTCATTGCGGAGCTTTTTTATTGAAGACACTGTGGCCAATCAAAAATCACTTTGTGAAACTGTCCCCAGTTTGGATAGAACGTCGCAATATTCACGATGATTCCGTGCTTCGCAAGGCACGTTAAGTCTTTGGTCTGAGCTGTTCTCTACGGAAAATAATCGTATTATGAGCCATGTCAGAGCTGGTAATGGCTATATCTCCTTAAAAAGTTAATTATTAAAATTAAAAATTACTAAAGTTGAAAACCAACAGAGAATCGAGAGGTTTGTTTGATTCCCTCGAGGCGACTCGACTCGACTCGAAATCTGGAAACCAACCTAACAAATGCCTTCACGAAATAATAATGAATATATTACTAGGGTGACAGCAGTGTGGTAGCAGGAGTTCAGGTGAACCCCCGCACAGGCTCGCGGCTGAAGACCGAGGTGCGCTGCGACGGCGCCCCCCTCCCGCCCGCCTCGCCCCGCTTCACCCGCCACAACCACAACAATCACCTGGGTAAGTACCAAGTACCAGGCGCACATGTTTGACAGAATGCCGTCTCGAACACAATTTTCATCTCAAATCACCTGAATTATTGATGGATTCGTTCGTATACGAGTACTAACTATATTAGGTACCTACCTATGTTGAGTGTTATCTTATAATTTACCTTACAAATGCACATCACCCATCTCTAACACTAAGGTTTGTGAAGTTAGACGATGACCTCATAAGGTCCAATCTAAATCTTACCACATTACCTTACCTTACACCAAAACTTTACATTATAAACCAGAAGAATTAATTGATGTTTCTTTATAATTAAATCCATAAAAGTTCCACACAACAGATATTGTGTAAGCGTTGTTGCCAACGTCTTGTATTCATGGTAGCCACAAATAATATTAGTATCGCCATATTGTGTTACACTGATTCTGCTTAGATCGTCATGTCATTAACCTACATGAAGTTACATCATTTTCTTGGAATAAGTTACTCCCGAAAAATGGCAAACATTTCAGACATGCAAATAAATTGTATTCTGTAAATTGCCGAATTTGTGCTGATTTTCCTTTCAAATTGGAAAAGGCAATAGATTAAGCATCAGATTATTACATAGTAAATTTTACTATAAGCTTATTTGTCAGTTCTCTTACAGAGAGCAAATGCTTACAGAGATGTCATCGCTAAGAGTCTAAACAATGCTGTGCTGCGGAAATCTAGCCCATTGGAAACCATAGAGCTTCAATTATATGAATGAACGTACGCCAGAAATGAAAACACTTAATATTTTCTAATCGCGACGATATCAATCTCTGATGTAAAAACCTATCTTTGTATGTATCCTTGTACTTATAACAATCGGTTGCAGTTGACTCGATACTCGCTTTGAGTCTAAACAAAACGGGGAGCGGACCCTCCAAACAGTTACAAACACTTCAACCTCGCAGCGACCCTTTCATAACCCAACAATTTAGTTCGGTTACAGAATGAAATTGTTTCACCTCGAAGACCTCCGACACATATTCAGATAAAATACCTTTGGAGAAACTGTCTTCAAACATTTTTTTATTATTTCAATTATGTAATTCAAGATTAGTAATTTTGATATATTTTTCTTTCCTGATTACGTTACAAACAACATTTATGTTTGCAACCCGAAAAGAATTTATATTTTTGTATATCATAAAAATACTCCTGTTTACATTGAGTTCGGATAATAGAAATTATTAACGTTAAGTAGTTCTAACTTATACCAACATAAACAGAGAGAAATAATAATCAGAAAACCAATCAACAAAAAACACTCGTATCTATTTAATTTCGTAAGTTAAAGCGGATGAATGAAATTTACCAAAATTTCGTGCAAATTATTTCAATAAGAAAACTAGCTCTAGATTTATACTTACAACGAAAGAAACGAAATACCTACTAACGAGCGAATATAAGTACGCACATCACTTCAGCTAAGTTTAGAGTCTCTCGAGTTTTCAATCTATCTGATATTTGAATACCAAAGTGTCATTTTTAATTATCTTCGCTGCCTATCTTATCTGTCATTATCAAATTTTCCAACAAAGGCGGAGTCTTGAATAAGCAAACAAATAAAAAGGAAATTTTATTTTTTTCATTCACCTGATGTCCATTCACAAAATTAATTAAGTATTCTTTTTGTGCTTTCGTTAAGTATTCCATTAGTATTTTTGTAGCCAGTTGTGATAGTAATTTTCTGAAAAAACATAAAGATCTTATTTTAAATGAATGATTAATTTTATTAACTATCTAGATATTTCAACAAACAAACATCACTTTACAGACAACAATAATCAAAAACGTTTAATAAATTAAACTAATTTCAATCCCATGATGTGCAAATAGTACAGGTAATGCAATGTGCGGAGGTGGAGTGGGCGTCTATCAGTTAAACCACGGGATCTTTAATAGAATTTATATATATTTTTCTTTAGACGATGTTATACAATCGACATCTCAACAGAATCTGCTCTTTTACTACTGTCAAAACTTACATTCTATTTGGAAATAATTTAAAAGTAAACGGCCAGTAACAGCCAAGGAGGCAAAGAGGCGTAGGTATGCACTCATACCTAACACAATGCAACAGGAAAAGAGATATATGTGCAATTAGGAATTTGTATCTATGTCGTATAGATAGAGGTTTAGATAAACATGGTATCTGTGTGGTTCTATTACCTTTTATACAAACTATGAAGGACCTTTTTGTACCTCGAGAAATCCAGTTTCCGATTGCCACAACGCATACTATGAGCTTTCATTGTATTATGCGCCCTTGTTCCTCTGAGTGCTCACGTAACCACTTGTTCGGACCAGTCGGACCTTCTCGCCCTGAAGTTGACCAACTAAGTTACGCACCGGACCTCTTACACCAGATTACTCTTACACTAATCGAGGAGTTTAACTCTTTCCTTCCTGCTTGTTGAATGTTTATTCACATGAAAGCTAGGCATATAAGTGCTCAACGCTTTCGCCCCTTTCACACCAAATAGTAAGGAAAAAATATAGTACATTATATAAGAAAAGTCAAGAGATGGCCTAATCCCGGATTTCTACGAGAATTTTCAAATCTACCTTGGATAATTAGTACTAGTTTCGAACGAAGCAGATTTTTTTCTTTCACCGTAGCTTGTAACGAGCCTGTGGTTTTGTACGCGGCCGAAGGGGTATTTAAAAATCTTAAAACAAGAATACTAAAACGGATCGCTACTCACTGAAAGCTAATCTTAAATCGATAGTCGTTACTTTAGGGCTAAAGTCTGTTTATATAACGAGTTAGATTGCGGTTTATACGAACATTAGTGTAATTTGTATTGAAAAGAAAAGGACGTGTAAGCTGTTGTGGCTCGTTACGCTTGTGACCGAGGTTCGTAAAAATGCTTGTACTTTAGTTTGTTGTTCATGAAATAATGTCCCCAGTAGAACACAAGCGACCCATATGGCTTATCAAGCTTAGTGTAAAAACAAGTCTCTCCTATTAATTTCACATAATAAGATCATATTATTATGATAATATCGCCTGTTATCATTTCAAATGTCGTAAGGGACATTTTGTCGTAAGTACATTATGTACACCGTTCGATTCAGAATTTTTTTGCGCATCTTTCTGTATATTTAAAATAATTCTATCCTTTTTAATAAAGGAGATACAGGGGATTTCACTTTGTAGTAAGTGTCAAAGTTGGTCAATGTATACGTCGTATAGGTAAAGTTTCAGGACTCTTTGTTTTTTATACGTCGTATGTCTTTTTTCCTACAAAGTTAATACGTTGTAACACACTAACATAAAAAATATGCCTTTACATTAATTCCATTAAAGTATATTTTAAAGTTTTGAATAAAAAGTGTCGTAAGTAGCAGATTTTTTTACTTTTGTCCGATACGACAATATTTGAATAAGATTGTTCACAGTATAAATTTAAAAATAAAAATAAAAATTGTAGTAAGTAACAACATTTTATAAAATTGCGTCGATAAGACAGTAGTTCTACCAAAGACATGAAAAATCTTACGTGGTAAGTCTCGTAAAAATATATTGATCTCTTAACAACATCACTGATTGGAAAACGAACGATACTTACATCCCAAAAAAACCTTAATCAAAAATGCTTCGATTATTTTATGTTTGAGTTACGACTAAACAAAAGTTATTAATCTCATGAACTGATGATCGTAAATTTGTATAGGTAGAATAGAATAGAATAGGTATATATCGCCTATTATAATTTGAAATGTCGTAAGAGACAAACCCCTACTTTCTAGGAGAACTAAAAGAAAGAAATGTGAGTAAAAACTGTCATAACTTTCAAATTTTCTATCCTATTGAGACGATTCCTAGAGAGAAATTTCTTTTAATTATTATATCTGTCTGATAGAATTAAGTAAACTTCGATAAACAGCATAGTTTCGAAGATAGTGTCCCTTACACACTAGAATTTTGTATCAAATGTCCCTTACGCCCTACGCCTAGAGTCATATTTTTGTCGTAACAAACAAAATAATCGTTTTTATTTCATAATTCCAGTTGTAAAGGTATTAAAAAGCTATAAATTAATGATGTAAGTTGCAATATTGATCTAGGTTCCAATAGAATTCCGTATAAAAATGATCTGATCTGTATACTTAAAGCTATCTTTTGACTATTACTACCCATATAGACGATGTATCAGGGCTATAGGGAGGTCATCTGTCTGTAGTCTGTTGTTTTATGATTATGCTGAGAGCAATGTACCTATATAGGTATGATTTTATTATAATTTAAGAGGGTTTGATACAACTGTTTCTTTTTTTTATCTAAAACACAACTCAGTTACTAAATTTGTTAAAGCATCAAGACATAGTCTCTTCGTATATTGATCCGGAGTAATAATGTTACCTATAGACAATGTCTGGTCTACGTAGCTACTACTTAGCTTTAACAGTTTATGAGTAATAGAATGATATTATTATGCCTATCTAATCTACATAACGGCAAACTAGATAATACTTTACAAGACATATTATTTATAATTCATCATAATCTTCCTCGTCTGTCTCAGCTTTTTCTCTTCTTCTTCTTTTTCAACCTTTGTCTACCCAATGCTGAGTATAGGTATCTTCCATATTTTTCCACATTGTGCGGTCATGTGCTTTCCGCATGCAGTCTCTCCCTGCAACTCGCGTCAAATCGTCAGTCCATCTCGCGGGCTGCCTTCCCACATTTCTGCGCCCAGTCCGTGGTCTCCACTCCAGCACTCTACTCCCCCACCTACCGTCAAAGTCTAAGCTAATGTATCTGGAACTTCAGAATTATATGGAAGGTTAGAATATTCTGCGTGAAACTGCTTTGGTATTGTCCCATTGTCACATAAACGAAGAAAATCATTATATTTTGCTACAGACATAGGCAGACTTTGTTCATACAAAGGTTTCAATTGAACTTTATTCCCATCCTGGTTATTAGTTGAGGATTGAACCTCCTCTTCGGTTTTTCCTTTCCCCTTGCCTTTTCCTTTCCTTTTTCCCTTCCCTTTGCCTTTATTTTCTGTTGGTTTTTCATGTAGTTCAAATTTGTGTATTTCAGCGTCTTCTTTCATCAATAATTAAACAAATATTTCATTCGGGTATTTCTTTTTAAATGTCACTATTCTTATTTTCTGTGATTTAATAGCTTGCATAATTTTCAGAGAAATGGCATTCGCAGTTAATTCTTCAAAGTTTAAAAAAATCTGTATGATCAAGAACATGTACTTGGTAAGGTTTTGGCCATTTTCTAGCTTCTTCTATGTAACTTAGGCCATTGCGATGGACTCCAGACAATCCGTTTCTTTACTTCGTTTTCTATTGTAGCGTGAACCGACTCAACGGGCATGTAGGTATGACCGGGAATCAAGAAGTTAATTTAAATTACTTCCAAATGTTTCGTTCTGATTAAGTAGTAATGATTAAGTGCAGACGAAACAACTTCAACAAGATGTTTACAACAGGAGAATTAAAAAAAAAACTGTTATTATACTGCGATTTATGCGTTGGTCAGAACCGCAAGAAAGTTGATTTATTTTCTGGAAACAACGAAACATTTGTAAGTAATTCAAATTAAATTCTTGATTCCCGGCCATACCTACATGCCCGTTGTCTCGGTTCACGCTACAAAGAAGCGTTACGAAGTAAAGAAACGGATTGTCTGGAGTCCATCGCAATGGCCTAACTTACATAGAAGGAGCTAGAAAGTAGCCAAAACCTTACCAAGTACATGTTCTTGATCATACAGATTTTTTAAACTTTGAAGAATTCAATGCGAATGCCATTTCCCTGAAAATTAAGAAAGCTATTAAATCACAGAAAATAAGAATAGTGACGTTTAAAAAGAAATACCCGAATGAAATGTTTGTTTAATTATTGATGAAAGAAGACGCTGAAATACACAAATTTGAACTACATGAAAAACCAACAGAAAATAAAGGCAAAGGGAAGGGAAAAAGGAAAGGAAAAGGTAAGGGGAAAGGAAAAACCGAAGAGGATGTTCAAGAGGATCAATCAACTAATAACCAGGATGGGAATAAAGTTCAATTGAAACCTTTGTATGAACAAAGTCTGCCCACCCATGTCTGTAGCAAAATATAATGATTTGCTACGTTTATGTGCAAATGGGACAATACCAAAGCGGTTTCACGCAGAATATTCTAACCTTCCATACAAGTCTGAAGTTCCAAATACATTAGCTGAGAGAGACGAGGAAGATGAAGATGAGTTTCAAATAATATGTCTTGTAACGTATTATCTAGTTTGCCATTAGGTAGAGTAGATAGGCATAATAATATCATTCTATTACTCTTATAAACTGTTAAAGCTAAGTAGCAGCTACGTAGACCAGACATTGCCTATAGGTAACATTATTACTCCTTAAGTGTAGGATCAATATACGAAGAGACTATGTCTTGATGCTTTAACAATTTAGGAACTGAGTGTTAGATAAAAAATTAACTAGTTTTTTTTTTATTTGATCTCTAAAGCTCTCTAAGCTATGATTAGAGAGCTATGATTGTTAATTACGAGAAAACTATTATGTTTTAGTTATTTTGTGCAGTAAGTATTAAGTTTAGTAAGGGCCCTGACCTATTGGGCGGTGAGGTGCCACCGTGCAGCGATATTTCCATACTTGAAATTGCCATGTGGCGCGAATAAAATTCACCCGCGCCATGCAGCCGCCCTTGCTGCCACAATGTGGCAATGCTCTTAAATATATGCCACAATTTATTTCTTTGAAAATTCCTTAAAATAGTTATTTTCTTAACTTATATTGATATAATCTGTTGAATTGTAATAATGTTATGTTGCACTAGATGACTAGCATCTAGGAATGAGAATAATATTTTGATAACCCTGTTTAGCTTAACCTAAATAAAGCTAGTAAAAAATCCATTTATTTTATTTATTTTGAAACAGTTTTATCAAACCCTCTTAAATTATAATAAAATCATACCTATATAGGTGCATTGCTCTCAGCATAATCATAAAACAACAAACAACAGACAGCATGACCTCCCTATAGCCCTGGTACATCGTCTATATGGGTAGTAATAGTCAAAAGATAGCTTTAAGTATCCAGATCAGATCATTTTTATACGGAATTCTATTGGAACCTAGATCAATATAGCAACTTACATCATTAATCTGTATTTTTAAATACCTTTACAACTGGAATTATCAAATAAAATCGATTATTTTGTTTGTTACGACAAAAAGATGACTCTAGGCGTATGGCGTAAGGGACATTTGATACAAAATTCTAGTGTGTAAGGGACACTATCTTCGAAACTATGCTGTTTATCGAAGTTTACTTATTTCTATCAGACAGATATAATAATTAAAAGAAATTTCTCTCTAGCAATCGTCTCAATAGGATAGAAAATGAGAAAGTTATGACAGTTTTTACTCACATTTTTTTCTTTTTGCTCTCCTGAAAAGTAGGGGTTTGTCCCTTACGACATTTGAAATTATAACAGGCGATATCCTAATGTAATCTATTGGAAATGAATATGCTTGCTGGCATGGGTATACTGTTATATAGATTACACTAAATCATGTTAAATTTTAATTATAAATGAATGACATGTAAAATACTTATTTTTTTACAAAATAAAATCTGAATTTGAATATTTTATCTACGCTGTAATTATATTTAAAAAATGACATAAAATAAATTATATGTATCTTTCAGTTCAAATTATTAACTTTAATTAATTGATTCGGCACGATTACTTTATCAGTTTGTATTACATTCTGAAAAATATTTTACCCGAACTGCAGTGTCATTCACTGTCTTGATATATTTTAACAATACCCAATATAATATTAGGCCCTACATTTAATTAATGTTATGTTAGGATAACAAACAAAGGTAAAATTTTCTTTAATAGAATGAAAACCACGAATAATGAACAACCTCCATTAAAATTAGTTCCAAGATTCGGGTTGAAGCGCTCACGAGGCTGTTTCAATTTTAATTACCAGTTCAATGATCCTACATAATGAGCGATGAATAGATAACAAATCACCGGATATTTTATTCAAATAAATAGCAAATGAATAGATAATGGACCGTACCAACTCCATAAAAAGACATTTTCGTCTAAAATTCAGCGAAAGCTTTATTTATTTATAACACAAACGATCAAATAACATTTTGTTAACTCTTCCTTTTCTTAGAAACCATTTTTTATTCTCGTTACTAAAAAAGGGCATAAAATAAAATATACTCGTACCTATTTTAAACAACTCTACATTTAAATACTCACTTTCTTTATTAACTATAGGACTAACTCCAACTATAAAGTACATCATAGTTTTACGACGAGATTCAGGCAGAATTATCCACCAAAACAGCATTTCTCGTACACTTTGTAAGGCTAATATTTGCTAGAAGCGACAAATGCACATGCAGTCCGTAAGAGGGTAGTGGAGTAACTACTATTCATTTCTCTTTTTGGATGCCAGCTCTAGATATTATTTTGGAATATTGTACAAAGTAGTGTCGTAATCAGCAAAACACTGACAATCGAGAATATCAGTTGTTATTTTCTTGTGCGTATCCCTGTCTGTCGGATTGCCAGAAACCTCGACGTTTTGTGATATGCCTATTCGTTTACGAAAAGCTTTTTATCTGAGAACAAAACAGACACATGACAGCCAAAGTACGCTGTGAACCGCAACTTAACTGGTATACCCTTTTTATTTAATGTATGTATATTTTATTAAATGTTAACCCATTTTTA